>CAMOHE010052614.1:0-79550 GCA_946598075.1 Artocarpus hirsutus | reverse complement strand
GTGTCAACCCGTCACGACATGTTTAATAATCGTGTTAATCATGTCGTGCCGTGTTACGCGTGCCATAGGCGTGTCGTGTTCGTGTTGGCATTTCTGACACGTTTATTAATCGTGTCGTGTTCGTGTTCGAACTAAACGTGCCGTGCTGTAAACGTGCCGACACGAACACAATTATTGCCACCCCTAGGCTGCAGGGTGTGACAGGATGGGACCTATGGTTGGGATGGTCAGTGCTGGAGGTGGTGGAGGGGGGGTTTGGTTTGTCTAGGTTAGGAGAGAACTATCTTGTTTTTTTGTTTTGTTTTTTTTTTTTTTTTGTGTAGTAAATTTTTTTAAGGATTAATCTTTTTGATATTTTATAATTCAATTTACTTTAATTTTTATTAAAATATAATAAAGGGTTATTATTTTACTAAAATACCCTTGATGTTATGTCATGTGCTTGGCACGTGATCGAGAAAAAGAGAAAAAATTAACAAATTTCATATAAGTTTGTTTTTTTGTACCTTTTTTTAGTTCAAGATCAATTGAGCTAAAAAAATGAATGGAGACCAACGAGTAACTTTTTTAATAATTCAGGAATCAATGGAGCAATTTGCTCTTGTAACCCTTCTCAAACAATATGATGACTTATTTTCCCTGCCTTACCGTATCTTGAACTCTCTTAGCTTTGGTGGTCTCTAACACCTCAAGGGATTGGTTATTGTAATAATAAAACCTCACAATAGGTATCTAACTACAACTTTTCCTGAAAACTCTTTTTTATTATTTTATGTTCTTTTTTGTGAACCTTTTCTATTCCTTGCAATACATCTTCTCGTTGCCTTTTTTCCCGCTAATGTTGCCAATGATTTTATTAAGCTATTTTTCTAGATAATTGAAAAATGAAGTTAATTAATAAAAAATATCTTACTAATCTGATTCAATATACTTACAATACTACTGAACGCACCAAAAAACAAAATTAAGTGGTGTTTGTGTTTAGAACAAAAATCATAAGGAGTAAAGTGTTTGAAGAGTAAAGTGTTCAATGTCAATTTAACCACCTTATGATAATTATAATAGTGGGAGCTCCTCTAAATAATGCACCATATTACTAAAATTGTTGTAGAAGAAGGCTAGATGTAATTCATAAACTTCTAATAATCTAAACACTAAAGGTTATAGTTATATACACACACACATTGTAGCATCCAATAAGCGTTTTACATAGTCACTAAATCGCTTGACCTAGTGATTATCGGCTAAAAAAGGTTCGAGATCAATTGTTTTATTTGGCAACAAAAAGAAAAATATATGAATTCTGAAGAATCGAAATCTAAGGTAATTACAAAAGTATTTAAATTTTTAAATGACAAAAGAGATGCCGGTATACAAATTAATAAACAAATACTAAAAATATTTTTATCTTTGACAAAATGAAAAATAATATATGTTAATCGTTAAAAACAAAGGGAATATTTGCGGTCAAGCAAGGTAACTACTAAATAGTAGATAATTAGCTGGAGTTGTAAGCACTTTTTGCGTCTTAAAGTCAAAAGACAGGCACTTTTGTGCATGTCTCTGCCTTAGCGGGAACAATAAGGCCAGGCCAAAAACAAAAGGTGGAATTGGGGAAGGGGGGATTTTCATGGTAAGTCGGTCAATGTCCATTCAGATTCCAACATTTATGCAAGAAAAATATACAACCTCTCTGTTGTCACCTTAATTCTTTAATTGGAGCGTTTTTGGTAGGATTATTTTATCAATAGTGTATATTTTTATATGTTTGCTATGATAAAAAAAAAGGAGATAAAATTTAATACAATATGATGGTTAAGAACTTAACGTACCACAAAAGTGGCAGTTTGAGTTGTATTTATGTCCACTTAAATTTCCGTATCAATTATTAGTTGATCTATATGTCATTTGTTTAGTGAAATTGTCACTCATTTGCATATTATTACAGTTACTACAAACGATTAGAGAATTATTTTACTTACTCAAGTGTCCTATAAAGAATATTTCGGTTTGTAAATTTAAGCAGTGAAGCTTAAATTTCTCGGTTTATTTAAATTAAATTCATTAAAGATTATATATTTTAAAAAGAATTATTATTTTTTAAAAAACATTTGTTTATATTTTTATAATTTGTAATTAAACAGAATAAATTAACCAGCTGTTTGGTTCAAGGTGGGAACCACAAACTCAGTTATAAACAGTGTACTGCTCTCACATGCTATGGTAATAATAAAAAAATTTCTATAGTGTAAAGCTCTCACATGCTACGGTAAAAATGGTTCTAACCAACGGTTTTCACCGTCCTTCTAAACACCTTGAGTTGGTTTTGCAACATCCTAGTTATTTTAAATGAGTTTCGTGTTATGTTATCGTATTGAATTTGAATTACTACAGAATTATTCAATTCTTGCTTCCTTTTTGCCATTGGGAGTTCTTGGTGTATTGGCTCTCTTCCTAGTTTCAAAAGGAATCCCATTTTCGGACTAGGAGAGACTCATGACTAGTCGGTGGATCACAATATTTGGCTTATTTTCTTCCTTTTATGTGTTGGATTCCAAAGCCCCACTTTTGGGTCATCTTTGCTCAAAGATTCCACGAGTCTATAGGGATTTGGCACGCGAAGAGAAAGGTGTTACTCCATTCGCTTTCTATAAAATTGGTTATGTAAAATAACAGTCTTCTCCATATAGACTTGTGCCTAACTATTGCTGTCTCCAATTTACCCCTTCAATTTATAATATTGAATTAAACCACACAATTGGAATATTGTGATATGCTTTTCTATAATAATAATAATAATAATAATAAGTGATTAGTTTAAATCTAGTAGTCTCGAAAAATTAATGTTAGTTTCACCGCTGTGGTTCGAACTTTTTTATGGTTCCAACTATTTTAACTATAGTAATTCTTCTCATAACTATGTGTAAAAATGTTAAACCTTGGGTCTAGCAAGCTTGTAATTATATTCTTTTTCTCCTGTTCCATTAGTCTTAGAATCCCCATCAAAATACTAGGAAATCATACAATTCTTTACTATATAATCAACTAAAATATCTCCCCTGTTGATCTATGTTGACAAAATAAACATGACCATACAACATTGATTAGACGGTGCATCTTATAGTCTCATGAAAAGCATTTGTGGGGTCCATTGAACTAATTGAGTAGTACTGTTAGATAATAGAATGACTTAAAAATAAGGAATCTTAGGGGGGAAAAAAATAGACATGGCCCCCAATTTCAACTTCGATATTGCTTGGGATTTCAGTTGGAATAAAAGTTAGCGGAAAAAGGACAGATACAAGAAGATGCTCTTTTCAAGCAAGAAAAGGACACACTTTATTTACAGCCGTTAGATTCCCCCCTTTTATTTTTATTTTTATTTTTTGGTTTTCCATTTCTTCTCTTCCATAGAATGAAGGAATCTATTTCCAACCTCTCCACCAAATTCCATAGATATTTATTGCTTGTTTATTCCCCACGAGATCTAACTATTCTAAAGGACTAAATATTTCTTGCCCTTTCTTTATTCTAATCTTGAAAACATGATGGAGTTTGGATTGGATCCACTTCGACATTTCGCATCTACCTTGGTTTTGTCGGAACCTTGTTTGTGAAAGAATCTTATTTGTGTTAATCACTCTTCAATTTCCAACAATGCCCTTTATTATTAATTAATTAATTTTTGTTGTTTTTCAGTCATTGATAAATGAAGCAAGATATATCTTCTTTTTTTTAAGACAATATTGCCAACCAAATTTATGGCATGAAATGATATGACATAATGTTACATGATCTCTTTTCTCCTTCTTTTCAATCATCCAAAATGGTTATTTGTGAATCCGGTTGATATATTTTCAAACTGTGGACCGACTGGTAAAAAGTCCTTGGAAGGAATTCAGAAAAAGGTGGCTTGAAACCAACTTAGTACTACTTCCCCACTCCCAAAAAAAAAAAAGGAAAAAAAAAATAATTTAAGTCAATGGTTGAAAATTCAATTGCTTTTGAAGAAGACTAAAAGTTACAGCCCCTAAAACCTCTACCCTTTCACAACATCATTGAAAATTTCTTGATCAATAAAATACCCAATAAATTGGTATATCCATGCCATATTAGTAAGAAAAATGAAAGGTTTTTTGACTTTTGAAACAAATAGATAACATTAAGCGGATTGTGTTGAATAAATCATCAAATGCATAAAAACCTAAAGATCTTTAGGAATTATGAGATTTTTTTGGTAAGAATATATTGCATCTTCTTAAAACTAATGATTAACTTAAAGATTTAAAGACTTTAGGTAATTAAGGTGTAATTAAAATTTGGAGGGCGTTTTAGTCAACTTAATGTGAAACTATAGTCGATGGTGTGGTTGAACTAATTTATATAATATTCCTCATCATGATGGGTCAAAAAGGGGGTATAAGATTCTCTTAATCCTCCTTCTAAATAAAAGCAAATGATGGCAAAGAATTGAAGCCAGGTCATGGGTAGGGCTGAAGAGACATGAGGAGGATCTCACAACCAAAACCAATAGTTTGGTCAATTTCATGGAAAAGATTTATAAACAATAGGGGAGGCGTGGAATTTACTCTAATTATTAGACAAATATATAAATAAAGAAAAGAGAGAGAGAGAGAGAGAGAGAGAGAGAGAGATGTGCCTTGGTTTGACCGCGTTATGGCCAACCATTTATGCATTTTCGCAGCCAAAGGAAGGCATCTATTTTGTTTTGAATTAGATACTCTCGGGAATCCAAGAGACGTTTTCTTTTTTCTCCTTATTAATATGAAAATATTCACCACATTTCAATATTATTGACTTCTAACGCCTTTTTCTATTTTCTTTTTTCTTTTTGTTTTTCCTTGGACCAGGTGATTCTTGAGGTGCGTTAGTTTTACAAACCGGATTTCTACTCCACATTGGTATTTGCTAACTACCCTTTTTGTGAATCTCATCGAAGACTAAGACAAGCATATGGCTTTGACATTAACAGTATGGATAATATAAATAAAATACAAAATATGATGCAGCAGAAAAAGAAAGAACAAGACCATTGAAATAAAAGGTCATGTGCAATTTTTTTTCTAAAGCAAATTATTAGTACATTTCTGAAGTTTTCATTGAAAAATATTTGTTTTGTAAAATTTTGAATTTTTTAAAAAATATTTAATACTTTATGTGAGTGAAAATCGATAAATTTGGTAAAACTATTGATCACAATCGTACGATCGAAATCAAACGGCATATATGATATGGTGTTAGATAGGGAGGAAAAATTGATTGGATAATAATGTTACACCTATTTTCAAGTGTTGTTGGATTTAAATAGAATGGTAATTGAGATTAATGATGTCTGAATGAATGCCCTTACCATGAAAAAAAGTTATTATACATATGCATATTTTGAATTTTTAAGCCGGCAATTATCTAGCTATACCTCCTTCCAGTATTACAAAGAACTAAATCTGATTAATAATATAATGTGGTCATATGTCATAATTTAACTTCAAATCAACATATTCTCTTGTCGCATCAATAAGCAACCAGCATTTTTCTCAGAAATAATAAATTTAATACTGTAAATCCAATATCATATCCCCAGATAATTTATTAATTTTTTTTTTGTTTTTGTTTTTTTACGCCTAGTCTCTTCCTTTTAATGCTTGGACATGCGAAAGGTTATCATTTGGAAATATTAGTACGAATATATAAACCCAATGTACCTAATATATATATATATATATATATATATATGCATCTCCCAAAATAGTAACTAGTATAATAGGTACATTACACACTGAACTTTTACAGAAATTTATTAATCTTTATGACTGCTTATGTATCCCATGTCTTGGACCAATCAAACAATCGGCATTAGGAGTTTACGGCATTAGGAGTTTAGGACTGAACTTCTTGACTTTGAACTTCACTGATTATTTAGCCCTAGGAACTAGAAAAATAACGTACGCCTTGGAAGAGCCAATTTTGGTCACTTAGTTAAATTATTTTGTAGTAAAACTCAAAAAAAAAAAAAAATCTTTTCCCTAGCTAATGTTTTTGAATATTTGCATAAAATATTGACAAGATTAACCAACTAATACTGCAAATTTCCACAAGATTCAGTGAAGGAGCCAAGAAGAGTACCCTCTCTCACTAATGCATAAACTAACAAAAAAATACAGTTGGTTGAATCAAAGGTAAGATATCTCCATTTGAAAGGCTATAGCTTAGCTTTCAAAGAGGACGACACATACTATCCTTATCACGCCCCCAAAAAAAGCATCTTTCACGTGATGACGAGACTTCTTGATGGGGTATCTTTGGCCCCATTTCGTTTTATTTTTTTCTTGCGGGTTTCTTGCAAAAGATGGAATCTCTCCCTCTTTTTTAATATATATATATACGCACACACATATATATACATAGGATATGTACAAGTTTTGTACTAGTTTCCTTTTCTCTCTCTCTCTCTCTTTTTTACAACTTTGTGAGGCTGTTTTTGTCATTAACTAGGGTTTTGATGTCTTTGTCTACTTTTGAGTTTCTTTGATGCCGTTATGGGGTGTTTTTACTTTCTTGTTGGTCTTTTGGATAATTTCAACTTGTTGAAATTGGCCCTTAAAATCCATGATCTTGCATTTCCTTTCACAATCGCCTTTTCTTTCATTTCCTTTCAAGTCTCCTTTCCAATATGACCAGGCTTTACAGTTCCATTAATTACATATACCTCTTAAGTTGCAAGAAAAACAAGGTCGCAAAAAATTCAAGTACCTTCCCACAAAAAGTTCATGTGCATATACATATATACACACATTAAAAAAAAAAAAACTCTATGGCCAAATGCTTAAGTAATATTTGGATTGCTCATTCAAACTGCTATAGTTCGAACTAAAAACATTATAATAATTTAAATGCTAAGAAAGAAATTAACACTGTAGTAAAGCCGAATATCAATGGGTTTGGCTTAGATTGAAACAAATTCACCGTTAATATTGTCCAAAATATTCTAGCTAAAATAATCTTATAGTTAAGTTAATGAATATCAGAAGATAACTGCACATAATTATCAGATCAGTTATGTTTGCCCTACTCTTTTTTTTCATGCGCATCATACCGCTGCAACACAGTGTTACAAGGATCCTTTCGATATTTCTCAAGACAAATAAAGAGCCTTTTGATTTTTTTTTTCTTTCCTCCTTTTCGAGAAGTGCTTTTGATAGTGTTTCTCATAAAAAAAAAAAAAAAGGATAGTGTTTATTCACATGGTACATATATATAAGGGTTGGACCACACATAATTAAGGTAGAGTAACTTTCATTGAAACTTTATTCATAATGTCAGTAGTCTTGTTTTTGATAGATTTTATTTCCCAATTCAAGAAGAAAACTATCGCAGCAATCAAACCCCTCGAAAGCAGAAGGTATCTTTTAGTGCATGCATGCGCTGAACTCGAACAATTGCCTTATTTATTTTATTTAGCCCAAAAAAAAATACCCCATTTTTTATTTTGTATTTTTTTTAATCGATTTCTTGTTGTGTTTTGATGAGTTGAGAAGTTACTTTTTCCTTCTTGAGTAGAAGGAGTTAATTCTGTGTTAACAGTTTTTGTTTCCCTCGTTTCTGGAATAACATTGCAATGTCTTCCTGATATGGAAAATTATCAACCAATGGCAAATTATAACGTCTATATCAACCAACACCAAATTGTAACGTCCAAAAGAAAAAACAAACAATTTAAAAACCCAACGTCGCTAAAAAAATTTTTTGTGGCTAGAAGACGTCATTTCGTGGCTAAAAATGAATTACATGAATTTCATAAATTAAATTTTTAACGACGATATTTTGAATTTGTTGTCACTAAAAATTTCATTTTTTTTAACTTGAATTTGAATTATAATTTTTAGAAATGACAAAAAGTAGCCGCTAAAAAGACTTTGACAATTTTCAAAATTTTCACTTAAATCTTTTTTTGTCACTAAAATTTATCAAAAATTAAAATAAACTTTAGTGATGGCAAAAGTCCTCGCTAAAAGTCATTGACAATTTTTGAAATTTTCACTTAACGTTTTCTTTTTTGCCACTAAAATTTGCCCATAAGTCAAATAAACTTTTAACGACGATAATTGTTGTCGCTAAAAGGCTTCAATAATTTCCAAAATTTCCACTTAGTGTTTATTTTGCTGTTAAAATTTGCCAAGAGCCAAATAACTTTTAGCGACAATAATATCATCACTAAGTGGAAATTTCAAGAAAAAATTAAAAACTTTTAGCAATGACAATTGTCATCACTTAAAGTCCTTAACTATTTTGAAAATCATTTTCCACCGTCCTTTTTAGGCATTAAAAATTCATTCCCAATTGTTACTAAAGACCCTTTTTTATTTTACGCGCCAATAAAATTTTTATTGGGACTAAATTTCCTCAAGACTTTTAATGATAACATGTCGTCGCTAAAAGTTTTGTTGCTAAAGAGGCTAATTCTCATAGCGATTAGAAATATCATATATGTTTAAATACGACATAATTTAATGGTAAAATATAATATATTTAAGGGTGGTATGAATAAATGTTTTTTTAAAAGTGTGGTGTAACACATAATTTACTTATATTTTTATTTATGTAATATTTGTAAGTTATAAAGATGCAGTACAGGCACCAGATGACAAATGTTTTATTTGCTAAAGTCATTACAATTTAAGCAGCCAATAAATATTTTATTTTTTTATAAAAAATTCATAATCAGGGAGTATCGTTTTTACAACAAAGTGCATACAATTTGATAAGTGGATAATTTTATTATTCGTTATGATTTCTTGAGGAAAAAAAAGGAGTAAAAAGGAGTCCGTAAAGCAGCCGAGAGAGTCCAAATTAATTTCTATGGAAATAAAATATATACCACAATCCACAATTCACATAGTGTTTTGGATATTTTCATTATTTAATGAAGATTATTTGTACTTGCACTCTCCAACAGCCTTCTAACAATTTAGCCCTCTAACATTTCTATAAATTATTGCAACACAATTAGTCCCTAAATTTTGTCGAATTCTTCACCATGGCCTTGAAATTCCGTCTAATTATGTCAAAATTTTTAACAAAGTTCCCCATCAAACAATACAATGTGTGATATATTAGTCGAATTTAATCTATATTCAAAAAACTAAATTTGAGATCGTGAGAGTCTCAACCTACCAGAGCAAAACAAAAGTATTCAAAAGCCATGGCATGCGTTAATACAGGTGTGAATACACATGTGGGTTAGGTGATAAAAAATTTCGGTTAACCGTACTTATGCATTCTTAATTTATCAATCTTTCTCAATTCAAGCCCTATTTTTTAATTTTGGTAGATGGGACCCTAAATTTGAATGTTTGTTGCAATTATGGTCTAACACATAACAAACGTCGATTATGGAGGGAAATACCCCATTTTTTACACAAATGCACCCCTCAAACTTTTTATTAGTTGGCAACTAACACACTATACTTTTAAAATTTTGGTTTTGTCTATTAATTGACATATGTTCTCGATTGGACTATATTGTAAAATATTGTCAAATTTAAAGTCTTAAATGTGGAAATCAAGGCTTTATAGTCCAACTTAAACTTGACAAACATTCAGGAAATGTAGGTGCAATTTACCTACAAAATTTATTTACGTCACTAATGTGCATATATAGAAATTGGATAGAAAAGATATAAATATACATATATTTTTTAATTGATGGCCAAAATATCATGGGTGTCGTTAGTAAGAGGAAAAATATCTAAAACACCCCTCACTACAAGAAACAAGGTTATTAGCAATGACAAAAAGTTATCGCTAAAAGGTGGAAGTCGTCGCAAAAGAATTATTTACGATGACAAGTGGTCGCAAAAATGTCATTGTGGATAGTTAGTCGAAAAAAACTGATTTACGACAACAGTGCATTGTTGCAATTACATTAGCGACGACAGTCATTGTAGATATGTCGCTACAATAATACTATCGGCAACTTCGTTGGGCTGACGTGACTTTAATTTTTAGTGACAACATTTTCAAAAGTTGTCATTGCAAATACTTGTTTGGATGCTGACGTGGCATTCTTTTTGCGACGACTTCTTTCAAATGTCGTCACTAATAATTTTTGGTTTTTTATATTTTTTGCAATGACATACCTTTTTTTAAATTGAATATTTATAATATTACAATAAATTTATTTCTAATATTTTTTATTAAATTATTATTTTTTATTTTTCTTATTAAATTTTATTTAAATATATTTAAATTCAAAATTAAATGGAACTAATCAAATTATAATAATAATAATAAATTGATATTAGAAAAGACAAATAATAATAAAGTGTTCCATTGATAAAATAAAACCAAACATAATGTGTAAAAATATAAATATTGTAGATAAATAAAAATAAAATACAATCTAATCCCCTAAATTTACATTATCACTAGCATCATCATTGCTATCATCAATAGCATCTAGTAGAGACGGAGGACCTGAAGGGACATAAGATTGAGGACAAATCAAGGGCAAGAATTGAACATTAGGGTGCAATTGCGTCAGCAACTCCATCATCTTCTTTTGGTTCTCGTACATTTGCATGTTTTGCTGGCATGATCTTTATAAATATTCTTCCACATATGGGTCAACATGCATCGAAGATGTTCCCTCCGACCAGTAGCTAGAGAATGAAGCAGCACCAGAGTGAATCCGTCATGGGAGTGTGAGGCCTACTTCAGTCTTGTGTCCTCTACGTGTATTGAGGACTTGCTCCAAAATCACTCCTTGTTAACCATAGGTGTAGATGAACCGTAAGCAAACTATATCCTTTGGGTTTTTCTCTCCCCTTCCATCATATTCTACACAAATAAAAGTAAACACAAAGTTATAAATACATAAACTAATTTGAATAAGAAAATATAATATCAAAAAAGTATGCTATGCTTGGGGGTTAACCCAAGTATCCTCGTGACGATACATGTCGGCCGGCTACTGGGTCACCATGTTGGCATGTCCAATAGTTTGAATATGCTAGAATAGTATATTAGATTATCAAAGTTACCTTTACAATTAATAATAATTACCTTTACAATAAATAATAATTAAAAAAAAAACTTACTAATCTTCTTGTCGTGATACTGGGAGTACAATATCCACCCATGTAAGCTTGACCACTTTTGGTTGCCATGAATATTCTTATTTGTGTGTTATTTTTTTAGTTTATAATTATATTAACATTAGGAAATTGGAATTGATATATATAATAAATCACCACTGTAGCGGATCTACAATTATTTGAAACTTGGCAAACATGAACCTATCGCAACAAGGGCCCTAGTGATTTTGATTTTTGAGATTGGGTGGGGGAGTTGGCTCTAACTACGCGCTCATTTGCTATCCCCTCAAGTGCTTTGAAGTATTCATGGAGGTCACTCTTTCAGTCTTTGTAACATTTTGCTATCTCCCTATCAACTACATTATGGAGGATACTGTCCTTGTAGTTGTAATCAAGGTTAAGCCAACCTTGCAACACATTCAACGAGGTTTATTATATTTAACTTTAAGGAATATTTATAACAATGAAGTTGGATGAATACCAATAGGCAATCCTGTATGGTTCTCTAGGTGCCAGTATCGTGAAATGGCTCACGTTCATTTTTATTATTACTATTTTCATTTATATTTGTATTTTTAAATTTTTAAATCACATAATATCTTTTAATTTAATAATTAATTTAATCATTAGTTCTTATTTTTAAATTTTTAAATCCATGTTTTAGTCTTTTTAATTAAATAACATCTTTTAATTAATTAAAATATTTCTTTTAATAACTTGAAGATTTTACATATTTTTTATTTTAATTTTTTTATTAATATCATGCATTATATTAACAAAATTCATAATATAAACAACTAATTTAAAAGTTAACTTAAACATAATAAAGATTATAACAAAAAAGTGACCAAAAAAATTGAATCATACACTAAAATTTATCAACAACAACCTTTCATTAACAAAATTTCCAACACAAAACATGTCATCAAAATCACATAAATGACTAAATCAACATACATAATCAACAAAATCTCAAATCAAAACCATAAGCATTATAACAACATAATCACAATACCATCTTATATCAACAAAATCACTCAAATCAATAACATAACACAACCACATTACACAAATTTCTCAACATTGCACAAATTTCATCAATAATATAACACAACCATATTACACAAATGTCTCAAAATTTTTCAACATTTTATAAAATAAAAAAAACTAAAAACTTACACAATCCAATACCACTAGAACGGGGGTCGAAAATTCAAGGGGCTGTAGCAAGGACACAACGACGACAACCGGTGGCAACAATGATGGTGGCGAATGCAAGAAAGTTGGTTCTTTTTTTTAATTTTTGGGTGATTATCTCGGAGTTTTATTGGGGATTTTTGGGTTACGGTGAAATCTTGAAATTTTATGAATGAAAATGGGTTTTTAAGGGTTTGGGAAGGACATAGCCCAATGAGGATGAGAGAATCAGAGAGGAGGAAAGAAGAAAGTCGGGAAAAATGTTGTTGCTATTAACTATCACACAATGCCATTTAGATTAAGCTGGGAAAAAGAAGTAAAGGTGCTTATGGAACCACCTTTTGCAACAACAATTTTTTTTGGGGTGACAATTCGAGTTGGCAGGTTGGGTTAGTGTTGGGTTGGAGTCAATTTTTATAAAAAATTATGTTGACATTAACCCGACCTGTGACACGAATGGGTTGAGAATTCTTAACCCTAACACGACCGGTTTTGATACGGGTTGACACGAACACGACCTGTACCAACCCGTTCCTTATGCACAGTGTTAAAAAACAATGACCCGTGACCCGTTTTTGACCCGTAACCCAATTGTGACCTGCAACTTGCCTATGACTAGCCTACACTAATATATATATATATATATATATATAACATTAAAAAAACATAAAATTAGACAAGTTTCATACCACAACAACAAGAAGATGAGTGATAAGAGAGGTAGGGTTTAATCTTTTAAAGCCTTATATTATATCTAACAGAATATTAAGCATAGGTAATTTTTTAAAAAATTAATTAATTAAACATGGGTCAATAACGGGTCATTTTAGTGTCAGACGGGTTGACTCGAACACGACCTGTTTTTTAACGGGTCAGTTTTAGGTTGACACTAAAATGACCCGTGGTCAAATTTTTTGACACTAACCTGTAAAAAAGCGTGTCAGATTCGTGTGGTATCATCGTGTCATAACCTGTATTGCCAACCTTAAATTTTTTAATGTCGTCGCAAATACTTTTTTGGCAAAATGGCAAAAACACCACGAAATTTTCCACCAAAATATTAAAAATACAACGTTGTCACGAATACACCTGGAATAAATATCTTTGACTTGTCAACGCTATCTATATTCCACTGGCATTTGCAACAACAATGTCATAACAATTACGTCTGAATTGAGCTGAAATTACTCGCACAAGATTACTTTTTGGTGCCATTAGATAATTACGATGGCATGTCATCGCAAATGTTAAAGACATTTTGCTACTTTGTTTGCAACGACGTGTTGTTGCTAATGATGAATTATCCATGACGACATGTCATCACAAATAATAATAGCAATGACATATTTGAAGTAAATAAATTTGTGTTATGGTTGTCACAAATACGTAATATTTGTCATCACTAAAGGCCTTCCTTAATAATACTTTTGCTGCTTTTATTACACAAATATCTAAAATACCCTTTATGTTTTAAAATCATACTTAGAATACTCCCTTAAGCAATTATACTTTTTAAAAAACTAAGATTACCCTATCAAACTTTTACTAAATACAATTTAAACTATTATTAAATCAAAATACTAAATAAAATCAATCTTAAAAAGTTAAAAACTCTAAAAAAAATTGAAGTATTTGTCTGATTAAATATTTATTTAAACATCTTAAATCATTCCTTATTTAATTTTTTTAGTTAAATAATACTTAAAATAATATTTAATATAAATTAGGAAGGGACATTTTGAAATTTTTAAAATTTAATTCCTTCAGGAGGTATTTTGAGTATGGTTTTATAAACATAATGGATAATTTGGGACTTTGGTTAATAAGAGGGGCAAAAGTGGAATTTAGGCAAAAGCACAATAGGTATTTTTAGTATTTTTCCTTGGTGAGAAAAAAAAATGTTTCATTAATTTGAAAGATAGTCCTCAAACTCTAGTCCAATTTGACTTTGGTCCATAAGTTTTTGAACCATCCCAAACTTAACCTAAATATTAGTTTGTTTCAGCTCTATTTTTTCTATTAGTTGGTCGTCAAAAAAAGGACAAAGTAAGAATGGCGTTCCATTGTATATACAGTGTTACTTTGCGTTAGCAGCCACACGTATTTCGTGCTCTATCAAAACAGCGCCCTTTTTCATCAGCATCACATGTTATTTCATCCTCTTTTTTATGACCCAACTATTAAAAAGAATAAAAATAAAACCAATAGATAAAATAGAGTTAAAGTTTTGGAAGTAAGTGTTTGTTTGTTTGAATAAAAACTTATTGCTCAAATCTTTTTATTACACCATTTTTTGACAAATATTTTTGGTTAAAATTTATTAGTCAAACAAGAGCATTAAAAATAAAAGATCAAAATTTATTTTCTTTAATAGGAGGGACTAAAATAAAATTGAAATGGTATTTAGTAAAATAAGCTTCAAATAAAATTTTTTATTTATACAATATAAAACTCTCACATATTAAAATGAAAAAAAAAATAATAATAAGTTGTCATGTAACTTTTATTTTTTTTTTTTGCTTGAATAGCAAATGTCAAGAGAACCGGCGACGGTTTGAGCGGCGCTTGAGGTGGCAATGACCGGAATCTGCTCGCCGCGTACCCACGGCCTGCTTTCAGCATTCCGAATATTAATTTCGAGGCCCCACCTCACTCCTCTCCTCATATTCTCTCTTTCTTTTCTTCTTTTTTGACAACTCTCATCTCACCCCTTCTCTCTCTCTCTCTCCCTCTCTCTCTCTCAGCTTTTTCTAGTTTCCAAATTCTCCAAGCTCCACTAAACACACGACTTGGACTCGCCCCATTTTTTTTGGCTTTTGCTTTTGTCCACATGACGCTGTCGTTGGCAGAGGGGGGAAAAATGGGCGTGCCTTTTCACTATTTCTTGTCCACACTTTAATCGCTCGCTCGCTTATTGCCTCTTTCAAAACATGCACTCACATTCACGTGCAAGCTCAACAACTTATCCCATTTGCAAACACCATATATATGACCAATATCAAAATCAAGGTTTCTTTATTTGATGAAAGTGAAACAAATTATGGCTCTCTTACGAAGTTTACTATTAGGTAATACCCAACGAGACTCGAGAAATATGCGTTTGTGTTTGTGTGTGTGTGTGTGTGTATATGTATGTATATATGTAATGTTTTAGTAATAATGCTAATATGAGAATAGCATATCATGAAGCTAGGGTTGTTATCGGCTACAGTAGAATCTATGAAATTATTCCCATTTTTGTTGCATTTTTCATTTTTCTCGAATAGAAGAGGATTCAATCTCATCTCTAACTTTGTTTCTAAGCTAGTATGTATATATATATAATTTATATATCAATAAGTGACATAATTGCTACACTTGTACTTAGCATTGCACATTCTAAATTTTTAGTACAAGCATAGAGAATATGATTCTATGCATCCAAAATATTTGTTTCACACATTTTTTTTAAATCATTAATGACACAAAGGCATTATGTACCTAGTACGTATACATCATATGTACTATGTGCGTGTATACATATATATTATATCATGGACATGTCTATATAGAATATATATATATAGTTAGCATGATCTTGACATTTCATGATTACCAATTTCTTGGATATGAGAAAGGCGCACTCTTTGAGAGCATCGATCATGAGAGATAGTAGTACAATTATTGCCTCGTGCCCTTCCAATGAAATCACAAAAACCATATACCATGTGCGCCACTCTTCAAACTGCACTTTGCTCTTCACTAGAGTTCTTCAAATAATGGCCTTTCTGTCTTATTCATCTTCCTCAAGCAGATTGGGGTTGAGTATTCTTGTGTAATGTTGTCATTCTCATCAGTATTATAGGGTATTTGACATAACGGTTAGAACCATTGGTTAGAACTGTAAACACTGTTGCATATTAAAGTTTTACATTATAGCAACTTTTTTCTTTTTATTGTAACATATGAGAGATTTACAGTGTTCTTGACTGAAAAATTGGTTATAACGTGAAACATGTTGTTAGTGTCTGTATTTTGAAATGGTACAATTACTGATCCTAAAAAAAAAAACGCATATCACGTATGTATGAATATTAGTTTCATTTCTAAGATATACCAAATCAAAAGGTTTATATCCCAAAATGAAAAGAGTTTTTTTTTTTTTTTTAATTAAGGCTAAAGTAGGCTAGTGTCGAGAGGTAATGAAGACAATTATGTATCTATTTATTTTGAAGAAAGTAATGAATATAATTACATCAACAATTAAAAATTTTCACATATGGGCAGAAATTTTTACTAAAAACAGGGATGTACTAACCAATCAAAGAATGGCAATAAAATGGAAAACTCGTATCTTTTTAAATCGTGTTGAAAGCGAAGGTGTCACATTGCTATGCTTCCAAACAAAATATGCAAGCTAAATTTTACACGTTTGATGTGACACTACCACCACACTCTGTGAACCAGACACACACCATAATTTGGTACCACCCTTGTGCTATGAAAATAAATGCACACAGCTCACAAGAGTTAGAAAATATAGTACTACATGTTTAATGTTAATGAGAAAACCTTTCTTAGTGTCTAATTGAAATCCAGAAACCTACTTTATAAATTAAAAATATTTAAGATTATTTCTTGTACCTTTCTAGTTACTCAGATGCCATCCTTTTTTAGTCACAAAAACTCCACATCTAATCACACATTTAATAAAAAAAAAAAAGTGTGCAAAAAGACGTTATTACCCTTTATAAAAATGAAGGAATTTTATGGTTCTCTACTAGATTAAATTCCAAAGAAGTTTATCTTACGTTGATACTCGACAAGACCGTTGTCTTAGAAATTGTTTAGTAGAAGGGAAAAGCAGGAGAGAGAGAGAGAGAGAGAGAGAGGAGTGAAGAGATTAGTGGAAGCATTTTGATAGTTCTGATTGTTTGGTAAAAGAGAAAAGAACGAGGGATGGATTGGATGAGGTATTTTAATTCCTTTAAAGCAGCTCAATCTTAATCTCTTTTAACAAGGATCTTAAAAGAAAAACACAACAGGAGAAAGGCCTCCCTCTTTCCCTATTTTTTTCACTTTGATTGTGTACCTTTCTTTCCTTATTATTTTCTTTTCAGCCTTAAAATCAACGACCTTTTCCCCCGTTATCCAAGGCAAGTCTTTTCGCAGAGCTAATTTTGACCAAAGCTAGCGTCATCGGTAGACCTTGTGTGATCAGAAAAATAAGTGGGTGAAATTTGTGTGATTAGGGGAAGAAAACAACAACAATCCTAGCAGTTGCAAAAGTCCAAAAGCACATGATAAAGTGTCGCATTTTGATGAAATACAACTAAAAAAAAGTGTTATTATTATTATTTTATTGGTTTAGGATTTATTGTAGACCAACTGAAGCACAGAAACACTTTTTAAAATTGGAAAAGCATAATTCACTGTGATGATGTATCTTAGCAAATTCACATCAGCCTTTATGTTGATTGTTGAGGTCTGGATTCCAAGTCCTCATCCAAAGTGAGAGAGAGATTGGAAAAGCACAGCTCAAAGCGATCTGTTTTCAGCGGACACTTTCTATTCGAGGCCTTCTTTTTATTATTATTTTACTTATTTAATTGCTGAGAAGGGGCATCCTTGTGGTTTTAGTGGTTAAGCATTAGCAGTGCTTCACAAACTATTTACCGCAATGTCATGCATTTTACCCTTCCTTTGAAATATCCATTTTAACTTATAATTCTAACTACTGTTAACGGTGTAAAACTCTCAATAACTACAATTAAAAAACAAAAAATAACAACAATATAAAACTCTAATAAACTATAACTCTTAAACTTAAAACATCAGTTGCAACTGATGTTCTCAACAACCTCGCCTTCTTAAACAATTTTGACATTGTTAAGGACCCAATACATCAAACAATCTCATACTCAAAACCCACATCACAGTATTGTTAAAATCATAAAGCACACTACGATATCTTTTAACTTTCACAAACATTGCCATAGTATTGTTCTTCTCTCAGTGATCCCAGTTATAACTTTGTTATTCATCATTGTACAGAAACGTTAGTTTCTCTTTACGATCCTAATTACCTAGGACAGAGTAAATTCCAACAAGTTAAAAAGATAGCCGCTTCAATGGAACAATAACTTCAAAAGGGTATTACAAAAATTGTTGGAATGGCAGCAAGAGCCAGTTTATCAAAATTCTGTTTTCCTTTCCTGGGGATATTAGAACATAAACACTACCAGATTACAACTGCAAATTAGCTTGAGCAAAAATGGGCCACGGTGGAGGCTCGCATTATATACATGTATGCAAAAACTATTGTGTCTTGATAAAATGAGCAGTCAGAAGCTTAGCGACTGAGAAGCCATTGAAAGAGTCAACATCAAAAAGCTCTTTTAACTTGTCATCACATATAATTCTCCTCTTATCCGACGGATCCTTTACAAAACAAGCAAAAAGAAATGGCGTCAGGTAAGGACATAGTCACCAAAATCAAATGGTAATCTAATTCAGGAATTATTAACGATCAAAACAGTGCACCCTGTTTGGTAAGGGGGAATATGAAAAGAGGAGAGAGGGATAACAGGCAATGGAGAGAGGAGACGGTTTTTCCTTTATCTTGTTTGGTAGTGAAAAAAAAAAAGGGGTGATCAACTGAATGACTATTTTCTCAAAGAATGAATACTAGATTTAGATTGAAAATGAGAAGAACAAAGTATTTTGACTTATCATGCAAGTTATAACAAGTTTCTCTTCAAAAATCTCTCCCCTCAAGGATTGATAGAAAAAGGATGGGACCCATGGCCACAAGGCCTCCTTATCTTCCCACTTCTGTCTCCAACAGTCGACTATTTTTATCCCTCACTTTTAACCTCTACCAAACAGTGTAAATGAATTTGATTTCTAAGAACTGGAAATGTTTGGCCTCAAACCAAGGAATCACATGCCTTTGATTAAAGCTTAGGTGCAAAGCTTTGACAAGATTTTGCCAAGCCCAACTTTGCTAACAAGTTTGTAAGCAAGTGGGTTCTCGGCCTAACCTGACATTTTTAACTTTAACATCTTACTTGAGCTATCTCATTTGACATTCATGACTATAAAATCTAAATCATATGATATCATAATGATCTACTGTTATGAATTACTTCTGACGTGTGTCTTGCTCTTCAATTCTGCAATACGAAATGGCTCTATTGTACTAAGAATAGTCAGCCAAATTTCATGTTGTAATCTTACTTGATCAAGCTACCAAAGCAAGGATGCTGGTATAGAACTTCAAATGAGGATCAGCGAACTCAAGAGAGAACTATATGCATGAAAAGCTTTTAATCTTGAATATTACTGGGGATATGTTCATTGTTCACGAATCAGAACTTGACATCGTACCTGTAGATCATTCTCTTTTATATACACCCACATTCTCTTCACAACATCAGCACGTGACAATGTGCTTTCTCCAGTACCAATAAATTTCACAAGAGCATCTGAAAGTGGTAGAGGAGCAAGAAGACCAGAACCTCCTTTCTTTTGCCGTTTCTTTTTTTGTTTAGAATCATCCGAATCTGAACAGAGAGATATTGGTAAAACTGTTACTAACACATCGTTAAAAAGGCAACTAATTCATTTCTTAAATGCTTATGAAAGTAAGTTATGCGATAACCAAAATGAAGAGTTTGGTTAGATGAGCAGTAACATTATCATCCAAAACGTTTGGTAACATGAGATTTGAAGGTACTATCTACCTTCTTCCTCTTCTTCTTCTTCATCTTCTTCGTCTGGCTCTTGTTTAGACTGCTTCTCCTTCTGAGAAGAGTTCTTTGTAACTGCTGCATTACCAAGCAATAGAATTGAATCAAACTACCAGACAGTTTCTGGAAAACAAAAAGGAAAAAAAATAATAAATGAATATATATTTATATATATATATATATAAATATATAATATTGTGCCGATGATGGAATAACGTAGATGGAATAGTTGAATGACAAGATTGATCCCTAAGACAACTTAACATATAAAAACTAATTAAGTCATGTGGCCTTAACCACGTAAAGAAGACAAAAAATACATGCCCAGTAAGAATGTATTTCAATTGAGATTATACATAATTACACATTCATCTTTGTGTAAGTGTGTATGTCTGTCCATATGTACATTACTTTCTATGAGGCACCCAAAGATAAAATCCGTGAAAATTTTCTTGTTCTGTAAGTTAATCATTGTAAGCAATCATGGCCAGATTCTTTAGAGGAGTACCACAAGAACTTTTAATCAGCATGTATATGCTAGTTAAAATCACCATCAGCACGTCCAAGAAGATGTCAGGATGATATGGAGTGCAATAATTGCTGAACAAAACAAAAATTCATGTAATGGAACATCTGATACATATCTTCTAAATTGAAGAGAAAATCTTGTTCAAAGAGATACCATTGTGCGCATTTAATGGCCATATGTGCTTGGATAAGGCTTTATTCATTTGAAACATGTTGATTCTATCAACATGAAAAAGGGCGCGCAATGACTCATCACAAATTATGTTTTGTTTATTCTTTGGATCTTGTAAACCGTTCGCCTTGATATAGCTCCAAAGCTTCTTGACAACCTGAATAGACAGAAAAGCAAAGGATGGGAAAATCAGTTCAAACCTACATGTCAAATTATTTCCTCCAAAAAGGACAAAATAAGAAATGAGGTAGAAATTATTCTAAATCTAATACTACCTCTGTTCTTCCCAATTCAGCCTCCCCAATGAATATTTGCAGCTGTGGAGAAAGGCTACACAATTTGGCAAAACCACCTCCTCCTCTCTTCTTAACACCTTTGTCCACTTTTGAGGACCTGCAAGTTATGGTACCGCAATCAGGAGGAAGAAAAAGTACACACACAAACACACCTAAGCCCAATTACAATGTCAAATACAACTAACGAGTGGTTGAGAACAGTAATCTATTTTTAGTAAAGAAAAATGATCTCAATAGAATATGTTGCTATCTATTACATTCTGATATATATCAAACTTGGGAACAATCATGAAACAGAATTTAAACTACCATTTTTCAAGATCAATAAAAGGTATATAGTAATATGAATTAAATTGAACGAGGTAATTCCGGTTTTTCAGATTAGAAAAAACAATTTCGAATGTTTTCAAGAGACAAATTCTTGCAAAGTTAAAGCCAGAAAAGTCATTAAAGATGAAAAAGTCAATAATGTTCTAAACAGAAAGGAATATGATGCTGGTGTTCTTTCTGCTTCCAAACTTGACCAATATTGGCTCAAACATGCTGACAATTAAAATGTGAAAACAATAAAATCAATCACAACTAAAACCTCATGAATGTAATAATTTCTTATAATATATATATATATATATAAAATCCCCTTCAGAAATTAAAAATAAAAATAAATAAATAAAAAGGTACAATGAAAAGGTAAAGAAAATGAGGGTGGAAGAGTGATGCCAGTGGGAAGACTCACCCTCCTTTCCTTTTGCGCCGTCCCCTATCTTTTTTATCCTCTTTTACTTCTTTTTCTTTTTCTTCTTCTTCTTCTTCTACCTCCTCCTCCACCTCCTCCTCTGCCTCCTCCTCCTCCTCCTCTTCTTGTTTCTGTGGCTCATTGGACTCTCCTTCAGATTCAGAATGGTCAATCTCTTCAGCTTTTTTCTTTTTGTTTACATTTTCTGATTTTCATGAAGTTATGGTGTTAAAATTCCGAACACCATGCATCTTCAGGATCACACTACTAAAGGTAAACGATAAGAAACATTATAATAGACTGTTAAATAAAATAAAGGGATCAATGTGACAGCTTTTTTGTTATATTTAAGTTGAAATTGCATACTATAAAACCTGCTACCATCAATATCATAGAGCAGGTACAAAAGGCCAAAATGAGCTAAAACGTAATGATAACAATAAAAAATAAATAAAATGTTAAAAGAAATCCTAAAAGAAACTTACACGGCACAGTCATAACACTTGAAATTTTCTCTATCTTGTATTTCAGCAAGGCTATTTGAAGATGTGCTGTATTACTTCTAATAATTTTGCAAACCTAAATGTTTTTAATTCTCATCTTCTTTGATGCTTTTTTTAAAAAAATTAAGACACAGAGAGAGAGAGAGAGAGAGTTACAAAACAAACAAAGGAACAGTTTCTCAAAAGAGGATAGAGACTGGCCCTTAGCAAGGATTATATTACTCTAAGAATGAAAAGTCATATCTGATCTGAGACAAGCTGCCATGACGTCTATACTTCCGGAAGTTCTCACATGTGATGTAAGAGTCCGAAAATTGCCACAGAATTCTAAATTGTTACCTTAAAGTCTGACTCTGTTCTCCTGTTGCATTTTTTCATTATTAAATTCTCACTTTCTGGATACAGAAAATCTAATTTATGTAACTACCAAATAGAACAAGATTTTCGGAAGGTGAGCACGCCACCCAATCTTTCACCTGAAACATATTTTGATTTGAATTAACAAAAATCTTTTCCTGTCTAGGTGATCAATAAAATGTGCCAACGGGAAAATCTAAAAAGAGTTTAGATGCTTGGGTGAATGTTTCAGTATTTACCAAAGTATATGAGATGCAGATTTAGAAAGTAGAATAGTGTTTACTAAAATAACTTCCACATACGATTCCGTTGAGTGTGCTCTAAAGTTTTATGGTGTTGAAACTGCATCTCACAGAAAAGTTACTTTATATAGATAGAGAA
The DNA here is from genome assembly GCA_946598075.1 of Artocarpus hirsutus. Classification (NCBI taxonomy): domain Eukaryota; kingdom Viridiplantae; phylum Streptophyta; class Magnoliopsida; order Rosales; family Moraceae; genus Artocarpus; species Artocarpus hirsutus. Next base: position 56,536 of record CAMOHE010052614.1, on the reverse strand, counting down.
ATCTAACTGAAAATAATAACAACGCAAGATATAAATGCTTAAAAATCCACATGAAGCTCAACATGTAGGGCACTAAACAAGATTAACATTATAAACAAAGAAAATTCAGTGGCATATTTAGTTTAATTATCATAAAGACGAGAAGGCAAATGATCTTGTAAATACCATCTTCTGTGTTCAACGGCCAGATATGCTTGGACAGGGCTTTATTCATTTGAAACATATTTATTGAATTGACGCGAAAAAGGGCATGCAGTGATTCGTCGCATATAATGTTTCTCTTATTCTTTGGATCCTGCAGATTATTTTCTCGGATATAGGACCATATTTTCTTCACAACCTAGAAATCGCATTGAAAGTCAAGTATTAGCAATATGGTCCTAGAAACTCTAAGGCAAACAAGACACACAACAGTTGAAAATAAAACGCGAAAACAACTTTTAATACACACTAAACTAAACCTCTGGCCTCGACATTTCTGCCTCTCCAACAAATTCTTGCAGCTGTGGAGAAAGACTACATAACTTGTTAAAGCCGCCTCTGTTTTTTGCTTTATCCTCCTTGTTTGACCTATTCGCAAATTAATCACTCAGAGAGTGAATAGCAGAAACTTACAGCCCAGCATACTAAAATATAGAAGAAACAACTCATTAATATGGCATAAGTATGTGTCACACACAGTAAACCATTTGACGAATAACAATTACAACATACGTCTTTCCCAAACAACCGCCCCCCAACACCCCCAACCCCCAAAAGAAAAAAAAGGAAATTAACCTCACGAACTAACTCCACGAGTGATCATCTAGGAAGGAAATTCCCAAAAAGCAAAACATACCCAATAAAAAGGGGGAAAAAAGGAACAGCTGCCAACCCAAAGAACTCTACTCAAGATGATCAAATCCTGAAATACCTAGAATTGAAAACATGCACGCGTAAAGTTTGAATTTTTAATGTAATTCTCTGTCAACAAATCACAAAGCTGAATAATTTTTTTTAATGTAATATGTATATGTATAATTTCATGCCCGGTCACGATGAACTAGATAAACTTTCCCGTCTTAAAGAAGAGAAGGCCATTAAACCAGAAAGCCAGCAACATTATCTGTTATCTACTCAAATAAAGCAGGAATTTTTTTTTTTCCAAAAAATGTAAAACAAAGTCCATATATTCCTCTCTGGGACCCAATAAAATAAATAGCTGTCGACTATGTTTCATTTCCACTAAACCTGAAGAAACAACAATTTTTGTTCTAACAGTCAATCAATCCCATTTTGCCAGCAAACACAAAATAAAACTTGCAACAAAAAAAATCCTACAAAATGCAGGTGAAGAAATACCTACTTTATTTTTCTCTTTCCTCTGCTTTCAGTATCGTCTTCGTCGCCTTCCTCTTCATCTTCTTCTTCTTCATCTTCGGCCTCCACTTCTTTATTCTCTCCTACTTCTTCTGCTTCTCCTCCTCCTTCGTCTTGAGGATTGGCCATGTGAGATTCCAAGAAATGGTCGATTTGCACTCGGATGAAGGCCTTCCGGTCCGACAAATCGACGCCGAAATAGCCCTCAAGCTGGCGGCGGACGCCGCTGGGGGTGGTGGTGTCGAGGTCGGAGCTCCGGAGGATGTCCCGGAGCCGCTCCACGAGTTCCGCGTCCGACACCATCCTCTAGGGCAAACAAAATTTTCGTTTTCTCCGAGATTTCGCTGCGATGAGATAGAAAGAAGAAGAAGGATTGTTTTTTTTCCCTTTTTTGTTTGTTTTGGAGAATGGCGTCTCATGCAAGTGAAGGAAAAAGGGAAGAAAAGGAAGGAAATGGGTAAAAAGGACTACAACAGGTGATGGTGAAGGGGATGGGGATGTGAGAGACGGAGGCGGGGATTGGGTGGGAGGGGTATTTCTGGTATTTTGGGTGGTTTAGCTGGTGCAGTTCTCGTGTTTACAAGTGTGTTGAAAGACTTGACGCCTGATCTCTTTTAAAATGACTCTTTTGGCCTTGTGTCTTTGTTGTTTCTCGGCATGGGCCGGATTGACCAATCTTCGCCCAAGCCTGTAAACCCAAGGCCTGGTCAGACTTTTTTGCCCATTTTAAGGGGAAATTTAGCGGAAAATATATTCCTAATTGTTCAAGTGGTCAGCAGACCAATGGTCCCTCAAAGTACGAGTTTTTTGAGTATATTTAACAACATAGTTAAAACTAAAAATGAGAACGATTTTTACTACATCATATGAGAGCTTTACACTATGTTCTATTTTTATTTTATATTGTAGCATATAAAAATTTTACGTTATAACAGTTTCAATTATATAGTTAGAACAAGATTGTCAAATATATCCTTTAACTTTGACCATCTATAAGAAAATTGCCCGTTTACCCTGATTTATATCTCTAGTATGGTTTTAAAGATTTGCTTTTTCTTATCGCAATGGTCTGTATTGCATTAGCGACAACAAGTGAAGAGACCGATGGATGTCTATGGCACAGCAACATTGGAGTGGCTCTTAGCTCCATCGCATGTGTGTGATTTTTTGTAGATTTAAGTGGTGTTTGGAAGGGCGGTAAAAACCGATGGTGGGAACCACTTTTACTGTAGCATGTGAAAGCTTTATACTGTAGCAATTTTTTTTATTATTACTGTAACATGTGAAAACTTTATACTGTTTATAACTGAGTTTGTGGTGAGAACCATTGCCAAACACATGGTTAGATCTGGTCAAGAGTTCTAATTGGGTACTGTGGCATTGGTGAGATTGGGCGATAATATTTGCCCGAATCAAATATTTACTAATATCTCGTTTTGTTGTTTCAGGACTCCAATGGTTGATTATCAAATTTACTTATTTATTTTTATTACTTTGGGTCAATTTGATAATATGATGACTTAATTTAGTATTTTGGTATTTATTTTTGTGCTTTTTTGTTGGTTACATGAGAATTTAGTGAATTATTATGAGCAGTAACCTACAACATTACTCTGACAACTATCGTGAAAGACAATCAGGGATATGTGTTGATTTCAAAAATTAATGTGCTAATCTATGTTGAAAAATGTGACGTAATCTAGTAGATTACTCTGGCCATTGTTGATTAGATTACTTCATTGTCAAGCATTCCAACGCTAGTGACGAACGGGGTAATTTTGACAAAAGAGATTTTATTTACCTTTTCACTTGGCATTGGAGAGCCAAAAATCTCTCATCTCTAGCAGTTGAATTTTTATCACGTCTCGTCAAAAGAGTATTACTCTGTTAGTGTAGTATTACTCTCGTTAAAAGAGATTTTAGTGTAGTTTACTCTTTTTTCCTCGCTTAATTATTTTTTTCTTACTCAAATTGTGAAGGTCTATATACAATCCTCTAAACTGATAAACATCTTCTCTGTTTGAAAAATATTATAACACTAGTGACCTACGGGGTAATTTTGATAAAATAGATTTTATTTACCTTTTCACCTGTTATTGGAGAGCCAAAAATCTCTCATATTTAGAGGTTGAATTTTTATCACGCCTCTGTCAAAGTGCACTAGTGTATTAGTGTAGTTTACTCTATATTTCTCGTGTAATTTTATCTTTTCTTGATACAAATCTTCTCTGATTGAAAATTATTACTCAAATTGTGAAGGTTAATATACAATCTCCTGAATTGAATGGAATTTGGTGCAAGTCAAATGGTGTAAACAGTTAAAAGTATTATCATTTTGCTATGTTATTTTTTAGAGAAACATCATGTTCATATCTTGTTGTTTAGAACATATCAAAATAGTACGTTGTAATTCTTAAAAATATCATTTGGATTCCATAAGTTCATTTTTTGATGTGAAATGTCCTTTTTACTCTTTTACCAATAAATCTCAAATTAATTTCGTGAAATTATAATCGAAAATCAAAACAAAAGATTAAACAAAACTCATAAAAAAGAGAGCATATATGTGGACTCATACGCCATTTGGCAAGTTATTTAAAATTAAAACTTTAAGCTCAAGAGCTGTAACATGTGAGATCTTAACACTGTAATTAGTTGGAACCAATTAGTTCTAAGTAACATTCCAAACATGGTTATTTATTCTTTGGCTTTATTTGTATTTATTTTCTTCTGTAATTTTCACAAAATAACTTGGAGTTTATTAATAAAAATGTAAGTTAGAACTTTCACATCACAAAACACAGTCTTAGGGTGCCAAATAATATTTTCAAAAACTAGAAAGTACTATTTTGATATTTTTCAAACAATGAAATAACAAAATAATATTTTTAAAAACCATAGAGGTACCATTTTGATATTTTCTAAATAACAAATATCAATGTGATGTTTTCTTAAAATACAAAGTACCAAAATGATAAAAACTCTAAAACTAATAACTAATGGAGAAGTCACTTTTCATAGTCAACTTTAGAATTCAATAGAATAGTTGAAACTTTAGAATTTAATTGTAAAAGTTCTAACCTTCTAGTATGTAAATCCAATAGAATGGGACAAAAATTAAAAATCTAGCTATCCAAAAATTCTTAGAATCCAGACATGAAAGGTTTTGGTTGATAGCCGACCACAAAATGCAATTTTTGGTAGGAGCTAGAGGTTCCTACTTCTCTAGACACTACTAAGGCGGAATCTTTCTGTAGTAGAATGGTACCTCTAGTATATCTTTGGCTCCCTAAAGTGCTATTTATGTAGACTATTATTATTATATTCTCTAAAATTGAATATTTAGCATGAATCTCTATCTCTTTCATTTCTTCCTCTTGTACTAAATCTCCAATCTATTCTTATTTGTATTTCTCTTCATATTTCACATCGTCTATCTCTTTCTATCTTATATAAATTAAATCTGGTCCACTTAGGCTGTTATCTCTAGAAATTAAAGTCTCTTTTTATCTGATCTCTGGTTATTTTCTTTCCTAGGAAAATTAATTCCTATTTTTTTAAAACATTTAAAAACAATATTCATTAACACAAATACTGCATTGTCATCTATTCTCATATCATGGATAGAAACTGCATTTAAGACAGGGTATTTCAAGCCTGCCCTTACTAAATTATATCTTATGGTCTGCATTTAAGACAGGCTATTTCAAGCCTGCCCTTACTAAATTCTATCTTATGGTCGGTATTTTTACATTCTAAGATACTTTAATTTAACAAATTATGTATTATTCTAATATTTTTAATAGTTCCAAAGGTTGCTCTATTTCTAGATTAGAAGTTTCTGAGTTTATTAATTCAATTTCCTCTTCAGGATAGATTCTATAAAAATCTTTCACAATCTGAAGAATCTGTGACAAGTAAAATAAAGTCATATCTTATAATTTCCTGAATAATTTTTGCACTTTCTTGAGTATTATTTTTTCTTTTAGGGAATTGATGTGCCAAGTGATTTGGATCTCTACATATCTAACTTAGTCTCATTCTTATATTTCTATTTTTTAAAAAATATTTTCCAGGTTTAGCCTCTGAAATTTCTTCCCAAATGTCTTATATTTTCTAATCTTATAGTTTTTATTTCTATGATATCTCTTTTTCTTACAACAATTTCCTGAACAGGATTCATATCCTATTCTTATATAAATATTTCTACAATAACTATACGCTCCTTTATTTCCTTTTTTTTTTTTAATTCTCTTTGCTAAAACATTCCAATACACATTTCTCTAAATAAATAAAATGTAGATGTTACTCTATTTAGGAGATTTCGTTGAGTACGTTCATTGGTTGCATTGGCTTCCCATTATTTTAAGATTCTTTCTCCCACTCTACCGGTATCTTTAAGCCATTCCTAAATTATAGCTTAATCTTGCTTTAGTTGCTAAGTTAACTTTTCTTATACTAAATTCTACAATATCTTATAGATTATTGCTAGTTAGTTGGTCTAGTTCTCTCTAGCACTAGTATTTTGAATGAAGTTATTCTAGCTATTTCTCCTAGAAATGCTTCACACCATTCCCATAGCTTCTATGAGCCTGTAAATTCTGATTTATTATTTGCCTGATGAAGTGTTAAGATAAGACTATTTGAAAATTCTTCAATAACTACTGGCCATAACTGGGGATCACATCTAAAATCTAGTTTATAACCTTCTGAACTTAGGCTTCTGGGTTTTAGAATTTTTTCTAAATTTAAAATTTTTCCATAATATTTGCTGTTTATTTTTATATCTTCTTTAGGTTAATAAGATGGCTGCCTATACAGTGTAGGATTAACAAGTTATTCCAAAAGTTATGTTACAGTACTAGTGGCTGAATCCTCCTCTATTCTGGGTCTTTTATTGGCAGGTGGCATATATTTATCTATTAGTACTCCTCATATGATATGGGGGTTTCATCATTGAGATTTTTTAAATCTCATAACAAAAAATATCACCACACATTTCCTCTTCTGTAAATGTATAATTCTAATTATCCATGTTCAGGTAGATTCTTCTTTTGTTTCACTTTTTGATAGTTATTTTACTATAATCACTAAATTTTATGCTAAATTCTCCCTTGCTACTTTCATATATCTTACTTGTTTCTGGTATTAATATTAATTCCTCTTTAATTTTTGATAGATTCCATTCTGTTCCTATTAGGTCTTCTCCTGATATTTTTGCTGCATTTTGGCTTAAGGGTTTGTATAGTTTCTTCACTAAAAAGCTCACTTCCACCTTTCAAAAAAAAAAAAAAATTACTTCCAAAGTATAAAGCAGTACTAGACTTACCAATAAATCCAATAGTTATTTATAGGTTTTTTGAATTTCTATCAAAGTCTTCAAATCCTTTACTCTGTATACAACTTGCATTTTTTATAATTCTTGATTGTTAATAAGGTGGCCTGATGCTATGAAACATAATCCTACACTCCTATTGAGATCCACATCTGTACTAGATATTATTGCTTTATTTGTTTTGTTTCATTTATCATCATATAGCACTATTAATGCCTTAGTCCATGTATCTCTTCTCACCAGATCTTTAACTCCTACAAAATAATCCTGAATGACTACTAATCATTCCCTTTTTCTTAAGGTTTTATATAGTTTTTAGGCTAATTAGTTCTAAGTTAACAAGGTTACGAGAACAAGCTATTCTATGTTCTTTTTGTGCCATAATTAATCTTGAGTCTTTTTTTTAGGATTTAGTTCATATTTCTTTTCTACTTTTACAACATTAAGTCTTATTTCTATATATTTCTAGTTGTTGAACTATGTCTATTAATTCTTCTAGTTTATGTCTTTCTCTACTTTTGTTTTTAATTTATCCTACTCTTTGCAAAATATTTGGCTGTTTAATTATTGATTTACCAATGTTTGGGTTTTCCTTAATTCTTAAGGCCATTTTGGTTTAATCCAAATTTTCCAAATACAGGTTTTTCTAAAGTTATGCTAGCCTTTTCTCACTTTATGTCTGATATTTTTAAATTTTTAAACTGTTGTGAAATCTCATCTAACTTATTAGAATAATCTTTTTGTTCTATTTTTTCCTTTTCAATTTTATTTAATTTTTCTATTATTATTATTATTAGTAATTCTTTAATAGTATTATTCTGAGCTACTATAACACTATCTGATGTAGACTGGGGTAAAAAGGAACTTATTTCTTCTACATTTATAGAATACTTAGATGCATTTTTAATAGTTATTTCATATTCATTCATCCTAACACTATGTTTTTTTTAATTTCTTTTAACGTTTTCTTGTAATTGATTTTGTATATCTGGGATTTTTCTAGCTTTTTTATCTAGATCCTGTAACTTATTATTTGCTTTCTTTAATAATCTATGAGCTTCTAGTTCAATTTTCTTAGGTTGACATAAATTTATATCTGCTATTAGTTCTTTTATATCTTCTTTACTAGGATACTTTTGATTATCAATCTTCTTCTGAGTTGTGAAATTTATATATAACATCTATGTGCATATAACACATAATACTATGTTGATCTATAGTATTTTTTTTACTAGGCTAACTAGTTATTGCTCAATCTAAATACTTTATTTTATTCATTGAGACCTTGCTCTAATACCAATTTTTGGTGGGGGCTAAACGTACTTACTTCTATAGATATACTACTAAGGTAGTATCTTTCTCTAGTAAAATGGTACCTCTAATATATCTTTGGCTCCCTAAAGTGCTACTCATGTGGACTATTATGATTGTATTCTCTAAACTTTAATATTTGATATAGATCTCTATTTCTTTTATTTTTTTCTCGTCCTAAGTCCACAATCTATTCTTATTTGTATTTCTTTTCTAATTTCATATAGTTTATCTCTTTCTATCTTATAAATTAAATCTGGTCTACTTAGGCTGTTGTCCTGTTGGAGCTTTTGCTCTCTAAGTCTATCCAAATCTTTTTTTTTAAAGGTTTATTCTGCTGGTTAATTCTTCTACATATCTTTGTCATTCTCTAGCAATTTTTATATTAGTGTTGAAATTCATGTCAATTCTCAAAATCTATTTATGTATCTTATAATCTTCCTAGTTACTAAAACCTAATGTTTGGTATGGATTATTTCTATGATATCCAAATCTATATTTTAAAGGTTTATTCTGCTGGTTAACTCTTCTACATATCTTTGTTGTTCTCTAGCAATTTATATATTAGTACTGAAATTCATGTCATTTCTCAAAGTTCTATTTATCTATATTATAATCTCCATTGTTACTAAAACCTAATATTTGGTATGGATTATTTCTATGATATTCTGCTTTTGGTAATTCTTCGCATCTTTTTTCTAATAATTTTATTTCTACTTGATATAATTCATAAATTATTAAATGTTCACTAAATTCTATCGCTTTTCCTTTTAGACTTCTCTATAATCTGTCCATTATATGGTTGATCTTAAAGGTCTAGACCGACAGTCTCCGATTTTAGTTTGCTTATCATACACTCAACGTACATAAACATAAGAAAGACATATTTGATATATGAAATAAATATTAAACTCTTTATTGATTAAATGCCTTAAAAACAATTATATTATTTAAACCTTCGAGAACCTAATCTAACAAATGTGCCACAAACATACAAACAAAATCATCGAGTGTATCATTCTATTATTGAACAAAATATGCGACGTAGAATATTTTCTTTATTTTGTAATTTTCTTAACATCTGAAAAAAAAAGACTAACAGATAATCAACAAAAAATAATATTCATAAAAACGAAAATAATAATATTGTTGCAAACAAAGCAATATAAATACTTATATCTTCAACCAATACGTATACCGATACAAAGATTAACGAAGAGATGTATTTGAAAAATTATATATAAATACACGTGTGTGTGTATATATATATATTTATTTATATATATGCTTATATATACACACATATACAAATGAAAATATAAACAAGTAATAGTGTAATCAAAATAGAACAAAACAAAGAAAATAGTCAAATGCTACTTTTTGCATGGCCTTTTAAATACGTTGAAATTTGGAGAAAAAGATGGCCACACTTACCAATGGCAAAGATATTCAAAGATTTACACAGGAGAAGAGAAGGTGAAAGGTTGATAGCAATGGCAGTATCATGTGTCATTTATAAATGAAAAATATGAAGGTCAAAAGGTTTGTTTCCAATTTTTTAAAGTCAGTCTCCATTTTAGTTTTGACAGTTTCCTGATTTCTTTTTTACCACGATATAATGCATATCCCCGTCTTTTATATATATATATATACATATATTATATATATAAGAAAAATAAAGCTCTCCGCCTCCGCTCTCAACTCGAGGTTTAACTATAACCCACGTACTTGTCTTCACTCCCATATAGTATTTTCATATATGGTGGGTAACTATGGGTAAGAATGTCCTCCTTAACCACGAGAAAATACAAAAGAGTTGTTTGGGACCTTGGTTTGAAAAGCTGTCTCAATTTTTTTTCTAGTTACAACAATCTCTAAGGGCCCATTTGGTAGAGATTCAAATTGTGTTAACTTAAAACTTTTTGATTTGAGTTGTGTATTTTGAATTGTGTGCTTTGAATTGTTATTCAAATTAACGTTTGGATATGCAGTTAAAGTATTAATCTAAATAGAAAATAAAATTAGAATTTGTATTTTAAATAGATAGTGGAAAAAATTTTTGCTTTATTAATAAATTTAACAAAATCTTAGGGCCCATTTGGTATCCTTTTTTTTTGTTTAAATAGAAACAAAAATATTTTTTCTTTTTTTTATTTTTCATTTTTTAAAACAAAAAAATCTTTGATAACTCCTATTTGTTTTCTATTTAAAAATTAAAAAACAAAAAATAAGTTTGATACCAAATTTTGTTACATATTTTTTTAAATAAAAACAACATTATAGTTGATTTGAATTCGACTTATCGGAACAACGTGATAGGATAAGACTGATAGCCCGAGTCGAGGTCGATGTCGAAATTAGTTTAACAGTCAGGGCTAGGCTCAGGTTAGGGTCAGGACGAACTTGCCGTTGGGGTTGTGTTCACGGGCTAGACTTGTTGATGGGGTAGGATCGACAACTAGACTTATTGTCAAGGCTCAGACAGCGAGCCAGACACATACCATTGGGTTTGGATGACGAAGGTCATGTTTGTGGGCTAGCCTTGCTGACGGGTCGAATGATCCAATCCAATCCTACACACAAAACATAGAAAGTATATATCGTAATATCACAAGGCATGTGTTGGTTAGAATCTACAAGTGTATGGCATCGTACAAGTAATAAAATGTACTAAGAAAATAGATATCGTTTCTATAAAAATTGTATTCAACTTTCGTTAATTACCGAAATTGTAACTCTAAGATTATTTGAATAATCACTTAAAAAGAAAATAAAATGAAATTTAAATAAACAAAACTAAAAAAAATAGAAACAAGCTCTAAGGATCCAATTTCACCTAATCATGTCACTAAGAATCCACTAATCACCGTAATTGTGTTGTCTAGTTGAATAAAAACCAAAATCTTCTAATAATAATAATAAAATCTTCAAATCTCTTAATTGGTACTTTGGATGAGTTTTAGACTGATTTGAAGCATGAAAAAGTGATAGAAAGAATGAAAAAAATTTCAAAAACTCGGGTGCTACAGTAACATACACGAAGGAGATGATGCTACAATGGCGTCGTTTTTAGCATTTTATATCGTTTTATCATACTCAGCTACAATGATGTCGTTTTGCATTATTCACTACTATAGTGATGTCGTTTGACTATTCACAACTATAGTGACGTCGTTCTTTTTTTTATCGGAAAAATTGCTACAATTTAAAAAATAATTCCCAAAATTAAAAATATGATTTCCAAAAGTCAAATAAATTCTAAAAATTAAAATCAATCTCCCAAAAATTCAAAAGATAAAAAATATTGCATATAAACAAATAAAAACTCAAGTAATTTATCAAAATAGACAATTTTTAAACCAACATCATATTAATCATACATTAGGCACTTTATGTCGTTGAAATTTTCCTAGTCCATCAATTGCAAAAATCTTTAGTTCATAATAAATTTCATAATCATAAATAACATACCAAAAATATTGCACAAAATATGCTTCTAAGTCAAAATTACATTTATATTGTAGCATGAAATCATTAAACGTTACATATCGTCAGTTAAAGAAAATGGTAGGTGTTATAGAGTACGTCTATGTTTTTGCTTTACGAATATGATATTTTCTAGGCCAACTTTTAAAAGGGAGATATAAAGATAAATGACTTTTTTAAAAGTACTTTTAAAATAAATGGCCATTAACGTTTCTAAGTCATACAAATGTTAGCGATAAATTCGTCAAGTTTATCCGTGATAAACTCAAATTTATCGAATTTAACAATGATAAACTTAGTTTATTAGTAATAAACAGTCATTTGCCTAATTTTAAAAAGTTAGGGTCATTTGTTTTAAAAATGGCAATAAAAAGCCCACTTAACCCAATATTTCTTTAAAGGGTCCCACAAACAAGCCCTAAAAAAATTTAAAAAAAGAGACAGAAAAAGAGAGAATTAGCCTATCTTTAACTAGGAATAAAAATAAATAGATTAAAATATAATAGTGTTTAGTAAATAACCCACTTAGATTAAAACAAAATATATTTTTGTATAAAATGATGTAGAGAGAAATACGAAACAACAGTGAGATAATAAAAAATAAAAATAAAAAACAAAAAAAATAAGAATAAGATAAAATTAAAAATTTAGGTGTTTAAAAAAATACTAAATTTTAAAATTGTTGTTTACTTTAATTTTTTTAAAAATATATTCTTTATTTATATTAAAAATTAAAACGGTTTGATGGAACTTAAAAAAAAAAAAAAATAATAAGGCGCCGTGCAGATTACAGTTTACAATATACAGAGTTTACGGAGGAGGTTTGGAGGTCATTTGTGTCCTTCTAGTACTGAAAGTACTGAATTTGAGACAATAAGACGGCGGTCGGTACATAAAAAACCACAGCGAAATTTCCGTACTCTCTAATCAAACGAGTGTCCATGGTTTACCGTTAGATGATCGCACCGCCCGTGATCAACGGCAGCCGCACAACACGCGCGTATTCTTCAGTCCACAACCTTTCTTTGTCCTACAGAAGTATCTGTAATTCTCTCCTTTTTCCAGAAGAGTTCGTTTCAGATAAAATCAGAGACAAATAGAGAGAGAGAAATAGAAAGAAAGAAAGCTAAGCTTTTTAGAGAGAGAAACTAAAGAAGGGAAAAGGGTTCACGAGGTAGCTGATGATAGGCAATTGGTCTCACACCGCCTCTTCAATTGCCAAAAAAAATTTTTTTGAAGCTTTCTTTGTTGTTTGATTACCAAGAAAAGGAGAGAAAGACAGAAAAGAATCGCCATTTTTAATCAATTCAGAGGTTCGCTGAAGCATTCACGGGCTAAAAAACCCATCTTTCGGTCTCTTTCTCTCACCCACCAACTTTCTCCAATCGAGGGGCTGAAATCGCACCACGTCGACTCCATCACCGGTTTCTGGTTCGATCCTATGGTCCTAACTGGCCATTTGCCTTTGAGTTTCTCTCTCTAGAATGTGAGCGTGAGTAGGAGAGAGAGAAATTGAGGAAGTTGGTTGGGGGGCTTGTGTTAAAAAAGGGAAATAGGAAGAGAGAGAGAAATGGATCGATCGGCGATAACGGTCGGGCCCGGGATGGACATACCGATTATGCACGACAGCGATCGGTTCGAGCTTGTGCGAGACATTGGTTCCGGGAATTTTGGGGTCGCCAGGTTGATGAGAGACAGACAGACTGACGAGCTTGTTGCTGTCAAGTACATCGAGAGAGGTGAGAAGGTTAGTCTCTACCTTTACCTCTCTCTCGCTCTCCATAAATTTGATTTCGATCGCTGTTTCATTCTCATCTCTTTTTCCATCTTGTGTACATACTTGCTCGAGTTTTGTTCAAGTTCATGGAGGTTTAAATGCAGTGCTGTTTGAAGAATTGGGTTTTTTTTTTCAGAATTTGAAGTTACTTTTGGTCCTGGGGTTTGTGTGTCGAATGGCATAAAGAGGATTAACGGGTTTTGGATTTACTCTTGGCAGGTTTTGAATTTTAACTTAATATTTTGTTTATTTCGATGGTGCTTAGAGTGTTTGGTTCGGCAGTGCATGGCTATATAATGAGTTGGTTCATTGTTTTGAGTTGTCTATTAATTAACCCCTTTTGACTTAATAATTTTATGGAGGATGGAGGATGGAGGATGCCCTATTTGGTTTTTAAAAAATATGGGGAAACAAAATAGGAATTAGATAGTGTCCCTCCTTTTTTATTTATGCTCTACCAGATGCTCACTTTGATGGTTTTCATGTAACTCTTTTTTTGGACCGAAATTTCTCTAGAATTAGGTGTGAGTCCTAGATGGGATGATTAGTTGTTGATGAGTTGATGTTCTTACAGCCCAGAAATCGGCAAAGCATTCCAGAGAACTTTCTTTACAGTAAAGCTATCAGTTGTATACCTGAATTATTGGTGTCACGCCTTTTTCCTTCTTTCTTCTGTAAATAAATGAGAGATCATTCTTAAGAGCTTATGGTAGCCAGATGATTGGATTAGTATTCTAGAGGTCGCAAATCAATATTGCTATCGGTCAATATTCGTGCTGATGAGGCAGCTTGGGCCATATAATTTTCAAATATGACATGGCTTGTAATGAGGACTACTTTCTGTATGCTTATTTGTCCGTTTGTTGTAGGCTGGAAACCAACTTGGATATATTTCGCAGATGTTAAATAGATTATTCTTGCTATCGGTACTTCTATATGCTCTCCATTTACTGGCTTCACCTACTTGCATATTGTGTGTAACAGATAGATGAAAATGTACGAAGGGAAATCACAAATCACAGGTCATTGAGGCATCCTAACATTGTCCGGTTTAAAGAGGTATGTTTTCTTCATTGTCTTATCATGAATGAGCCTCCTTATAGAAGTTATTGATTTATTGCTTTGACAAACTGTAGGTTACTTTAACACCAACACATCTGGCCATTGTTATGGAATATGCATCTGGAGGAGAGCTCTTTGAACGGATATGCAATGCTGGGCGGTTCAGCGAGGATGAGGTTCCTATGCAATTCACCTTTCTTTTTTAATTCCAATGGCAGCCACAACTTCTTTCTGACTTACACTGTCTTCTGCTGCAGGCACGCTTTTTTTTCCAACAGCTTATATCAGGAGTGAGCTACTGTCATGCAATGGTATTTTTTTAGTCTTCCATAATTTTTATTTTTCTTATGTTTGATACACCTGGAAGATTTATTTTTCTTTTGCTGCACTTTTTAATGAAGCAAGTATGCCATCGTGACCTAAAATTGGAGAACACATTGCTGGATGGAAGCCCAGCTCCTCGTTTGAAGATTTGTGACTTTGGATACTCAAAGGTATTTTTCAGTTACTTATTTTTCCTGTCATTAGAGGTCTCAGGTGCTTGCATTTAATTCTCTGGTGCTTATGTTTGAAAGTGAACATTTTAAAATAATTAAGTACAATTTTTTTTTTCTGGTGTTATTCCCTTCCGGTAAGTAGCAATTTTATTGAAATTTATCTACCTCTTTTATTCATTGTTCTTCTACACCATCTTGCGTTCTCTGTTTGTGCTTTTGAAGATTGATAACAAGTGTAATTACGCTATGTATTCTCTTCTCAGTCCTCTGTGTTGCACTCGCAACCAAAATCAACTGTTGGCACCCCTGCATATATTGCTCCTGAAGTGTTACTTAAGAAAGAGTATGATGGCAAGGTAAGTCTATTTTAATCTATCGGAAGCAATCCAATTCGTAATTTCCTAACTAAAATGTTATACAATGTTAATTCCTTGGTAGTTTTATTTTCATCTTTTTTTCTAAGGCGTGCTTTAGTTTTGCCTTTATGCGCTGATCATGACCAGGTCTTTGTGCATGTTTTAATTTAAAGCCAGGCCTTCAGTTTAAAAGGCCTATTTTAGTTTTGCACTTACTTAGTCTCTATGCACTTGCCGGTAACTTCACAAATAAGCAACAAAATGTTGTCCTGGCTGTACAATTAATTGAAGCCGGTTTGGTTCTTTTATAAGGTATCATAGTCACCTTCTTTACTTTCTTCTTCTTTTTGTTTTTTTTTTTTGGGTAAGCTAGAGTCGGTCATTTGATTATACTTGCCATGTGCATGTTCAAACCTTAGGGACACAAATCCTAAATAATAGGATGCATATGCACAATTTTAAGGATCAAGGGTGCCTTTCTTATAGGATTGAAGGATTTGACAATTGTTCACATAATACTGATATTTTGACATTTTTTTTGTATGCTGTCCAGATTGCGGATGTTTGGTCATGTGGGGTGACCTTATATGTCATGTTGGTGGGTGCATACCCTTTCGAGGACCCAGAGGAGCCTAAAAACTTCCACAAGACAATACAAGTAATTTTTAACACCTTATTAGTTTCATGTGTTGCTTTACTGCATTACTCGAGTTGATCAACGTCTGTATTTTGCAGCGAATCTTAAAAGTCCAGTATTCAGTTCCCGACTATGTTCATATATCTCCAGAGTGCCACCATCTGATATTGAGGATTTTCGTCGTAGACCCCGCAAAGGTCAGCGAAATTCTTATATTACGCTTGAATACCTATTGTACTTATGGAATTATATAAGTTGTATATCACATCCCACTTTCTTTCCTGTGATTCCACGTTTGCTTATGGGTTTGAAATGGCAAGACCCGCTAGAAACTTGCAAAGTAGGATTTTTTTTAAGTCTGAAACAGTAGGATTGACCTAATATGAATTGTCATTGCATATCACTTTGCAACAGAGGATAACCATTCCTGAGATTAGAAACCACGAGTGGTTTCTGAAAAATCTTCCAGCAGATCTCACGGATGAAAAGACAATGAACCAGTTTGACGAGGCGGATCAACCCACGCAAAGCATTGATGAAATAATGCAGATAATCTCCGAGGCTACCATACCTGCAGCTGGTGCCCACAATCTCAACCAGTATCTCACTGGCAGCCTGGAAATCGATGATGACATGGAGGAAGATCTCGAGACAGATCCTGACTTGGACATTGACAGCAGTGGAGAAATAGTTTATGCAATGTGATTGTTAGGAAGAGAAGGCCTCTCTGCAAGACTCTTGGACCAAAAATGTCAACTGCATTTTCTGTATCAAAGTCTTCGGATAAGCGAAAAACATGTACAGGGCTTTCTTTCATTGTACTTCAGGATTCTTTGGTTTGTCGTTTCAAAATCAGCTGCTGAGAATCCAACTTCCTGACTGTCGTTTCTCCTGTTAGTGACTTGCTTCTTCTATCAAGTGGGAGTTTATGTACTGTTCTTTTTTCCCCTCTTGTATTTGTAACAAAAGTAACCTAACATTGGTGTTACACTGCACTAAAAAATTTGTATCATAAGCTAAAATCGTTGTCTCCAATTTCTTTTTTAGATGGAGTCAGACTCTTCGGAAAGATCAGACTGATTCTGATCTTCCGGCACTCATGGTAGCTAAGTCGAACTTTTGGTCAATTAGAGGGACGAGGAATGGACATTTTATTTATGGGAATACGCACATAATCCATTGGCTTGTTTGCATATATTTTCATATTAGAATGAGATTGGACACCCATCTTCCCAAACTTAGGCCCCATCTGACTCTACCTTGTGCCGTTTGATCCTAACAGTCATTGGCTATTAGCTTGTTTGTATGGTCTTATTTGTCAAACACCTACATTCCAGAACACAATTGCCTGGTTAACCACATACGACCTGAAATTATTGGCATGATGCCGTGCAGCAAATGAAGAAAAGAGGCCAGCTTACAGTATTTCACCCATGAATAATATGCACTTCATGTATTACAGTTTTCAAAAGAAAAGGCAGAAAGAAAAGACCATTATAAATGAGGTTGTTCCTTTTTAAACTTCTGTTCCTTCTAGTCAAACCGCCTTCATTACAATTTAATTTTTTATACTTCATAAGCAAGTCTTGGCAATCAGAATACAACCAGGCACCAGCTTATCTTGGAGATGCCTGACGCGCTACGCTAAACTAACTCGGAAGAGCTTTAAACAATGAATTCAAATTTCAGCTATGCCTAAGAATTGAGAGCTCACAAGAATCCCAAGCTCATCTTAGAAAAGCATGCTAAACTCTAAAGATGTTTTGACCACTTAAAAACTATCATCCCTGCTTCATTCTTTGTGACGTGAGAAAAAGTCCAAGACTCATGTAATGGGATTCCCAAAAAAGAGGCATGTGAGGGTGACAAAAAAATTGCCAATCACGGAACGAAGTAATATGACAAGAAAAACACCAATAACTGCCTCCAACTTTTAGCTTTGAGCATCAGCAGTTCCGGGCACGGCAGAAGCCGAGCCATCTCCATTTGAATACCCACCAGCAGCTCTTTGAGCTATATTAACCAATGAGGGAGCAGATCCATTTCTTTCTAACTGTTCTTGAGGTTGTTGCTCCAGCTGTTTCCCTCCTTGAGCAGGATTTGTTGTTTGATCATAATTGGCAGGTGCAGAGGCTGACTGAGGAGGATACCCATCTTCTCCATATCCAGAGTGCGGCGCTGCAGAAGGGACCTGTGCCTGCTGACCTCCATACATTGTCTGGTAATAACCTGTTTGATCATAAAATGGCTGAGCTAGTGGTTGGCTTGTGTCGCTTGGGTAAGCCCAGTAGCCAGCCTGAGAATTACCCGTTGCCTGGCTGTGAGCATATGGATAAGCAGACAATGGCTGTGTAGTTTGAGAGGAAGAGGTTCCATCTTGGTTTGATGACAGTGGAGGCACCGCATACTCTGAGCTAACATACGGGTTCGGCTCACTGGGAACTGGAACCTGACTTGAGATAGGTTGTCCATAATTTGATGGTTGTTGAGAATAGCTCTGGTCATAGCCGTGGCTGGTGGGAAGTGTCTGGTTATAGCTGTAGCTAGGATTAGATGGAGTTAATCCAACCTGAGTTTGTTGTCCGTAATAACCATATCCAGTGCTTTGTTGAGGTTGTTGAGAGTGGGTTGCTTGGTGAGACGGATCCCAAGCTGCTACAGAGGTAGGATAACTACTATAGTAAGAGGTGGCTGGGGGATGTTGACCATAGCTTCCAGGCTGTGTGTATCCATAATGAGGCTGTTGTTGCATTGGAGGTTGTCCTGGTACACCCCAATTTCCAGCTCCCGTGTAAGCCGGCTGCATGTAGCTATTCACACTAGAAGGATTTACAAAGCGTTTCTGTAGGGATCAGAACCAAGTAGGTAAAATTACTAACCAGATACTTCTAAAGAAAAGCAACAATAAAATATATTTATGGTCATGTATCCAGTTAAGTAATGTAAACTAGTTACTAATCGGA
Source organism: Artocarpus hirsutus (assembly GCA_946598075.1). NCBI lineage: Eukaryota > Viridiplantae > Streptophyta > Magnoliopsida > Rosales > Moraceae > Artocarpus > Artocarpus hirsutus. Next base: position 37,753 of record CAMOHE010052614.1, on the reverse strand, counting down.
ATAACATTCAAACAGAAAGAAATCATTAACCTACAACATCAGAAAACTCTGATCCAGTTCCATCTAAAAAAAGAAGAAATGTTGTCAGTCATACTTTACAATCCACAGTTGCAAGAGAAATGGATAACTCACCCCACTAAGTACATCATTGATCAGTTCTTTAGCTGACTCAATTTGCTCTTTCAATCCATCTATATATACAGTTCTCTCTGTTGATGTATCACCAGGAGGAAGATGCAATGGTACAATCTGAAGGTACCACATACAATAAAACACATAAACGAGACGACGAGAGGAGATATAATACTTAAGATAGGATAACTGGCTTCTACATCTTGTTGCACTTGATAACTCATATTTCATATCTTATAACATTAAATCCCATTGTCCAATGATCTTAACTCGTATAACTATAAATGCAGAAAGAAGCATGTATATTCAAACTTAGGCAATTAGAGTAACGGAGGTAGACTTTCAATACTTAGGAATCTAATTAAGCAGTAACTTTTATTATGCTATATCAAATCACTCCAATCACTTAAGTTGGCTTAAAAGAAAGCGAGGAATAACCATTATCAATGAGATAATAAAAAAGGGGTAAAAGCATTAAGCTTCCAACCTGCATACGAGCTCCTGACCTGCTCTGCATATTCCTTATGGTCTCACCCCCCTTGCCAATGAGCAAAGCAACCTACAATCATCATCAATGAGAATTTAGTTCACTGGACATAGCATTAACAGAACATGAGTAAAACTCGAAAGATTTACCTTATTGTTAGGAACTGTCATAACAAACTGTTCAGCTCCAGGTTGGACTAGGTGTGCGTCCTGTTTTGCAGATGGAGCAGAGCCCCCTGCTTCTGTCTGTTCCAATAACGTTGGGACCAAATTGTAGGGAGCAAGCCTTTAGATCGTCAAATAATAACAGCAATGCACAAATTATTACTATACCTGTGCTATTACATCATTAATAAGTTGCTCCGCCCTACTAATCTGTTCTGATGTCCCCGTCAATTCCACGTCTCTTGTCAGAGAATAAGGATCAGCCTCTAAGTCCTTAGTTATCTGAATCTTCGCTCCTGCCTGAATTTGCAAGTATTTAATTGTTTCTCCTCCTTTCCCAATAATTAGCCCAACCTGTAAAGCAATATTTCAAGAAAATAAATTCTGCCGACTCCCACTCATGCTAAATGCTAATAATTGAAAATCTAAGGAGGAAAAAAAAAAAGATCATGTACCTTTCCATTTGGAATACTTATTTTCTTGCTTGTGACTTGTGAGCCCTGATATTGTCCTGTTTGAGCAACAAAATAAACTGAACCAAGTTACGAGTCAGAAAACAGCCGCCAGCCTTAGGAAGGAAGTTAAATAATCGCAAAACGTATTGTAGATGAATGAATGTTTGAGGCTTTGCTGGTTTTATTTAAGTAACGATGAAAGATGAATAGGTAAATTTCCACAAATGTGATACCTTTTTCCTCCCTATCTTTTTCTTATTCATGAGATTTTTCACATACTTGGTGCATATAAACCTTCATAATTTGGTGATAGACCTAGACAGTCATCAATAAGCAAATGTATTCACTAGATTGAAAGTTTTTTTTTTATTTATTGAAAAAAAGAAGAAAAATAGCAGAAATTTTCTCAATCTGCTTATCAGTTAGTGGACACGAGAACCTTAAATCACATGAATGGGAAAGAGAAAAGGAAGACTATCTCCCTCTCTCATCTAGTCATGTGATTGCTTACAAGGCAACGAATGGTAGTTTGGCAGTGTCAACATTATAAAGGGAATGAGAAAAAGAAATGCCAATCATATTACATATTGTTATTGTTTCCCGGTTAATAGAAATGAACACAAAATTTAGTAATATACCCTTGTCAAGTTCTAAACATTACACCAACCCTCCCTTGTGTCTTATCTACTTTTAGTCATGAAAAAGGACACTTTAAGTTATTACATTGTCAAGATTCCTATTCCTAAGTATAATAAACATTTAACCCTTTTTAATAGATAAGTAAACATTGGAATAATTCCATTCTTTTTCGTTTATTTTTCTTACTAAATTCGTTCCTTTCCATTACAATTCTCCTTAGAAGCATGAAACTCGTAGTTATTTACTAGGTAGGTAGCTCCCAGGAATTCATATCCAAGTAAACCCCAGGGTCGACATGCAGGAATTAGGACCCTATAAATTGTAAAATGCCTTATAGAGGGTGCAGTTCGTTAAAAGCAAAACAAATCATAAATCGTGTAACTCGTATGAACCATTTCAACCAAATGAAAAACACAAGAACAAAGTTCAACGTAATAAAATTAAACAAAACAAAATTCAACAAAAATCTTTTTTGATCATTTGCAACTTTATTACATGGTTACAACGAATTACCTTTCAAAAACTAGAAACCAACGAAAGATAATATTTAAAAAACAAAAAAAAAAAACAAAAACAGATCTGAAAAGAGCCACTTTTACTAATCCAAAACCCCTGACTGAGCCTCATCTGAGCTAGGGCAAACCTCTCATATGTCGTTTCTCTTCTAAAACCATAAATTCTTTGATGCAAATGACCAGAAACTAGAAGTTCCAGAGAGCAAAATCCCTAGGAAAATTCATGAGAAATTTTTAGCGGGAAAGGGAGGAGAAATTTACCGGGAAAGGGAGGGTTAGAGGCAGAGTTGGAGTAAGGAGCGGGTTCGGGCGAGTCATCGTTGCCGAGTCGAGGGCGCTTTGACTCGGCATTGCTGACGAGTCGAGAGGCGATTTCTTGAGCTTTTTGCTTGGCGAGAAGGATGTTGTCCTCAAGCTTCCTCTTCGTGGTGGAGTCCGTCGTGGTTTCGTAGCGGACTTGGTCTTCTTCGTCTTGGTGGTGGTGGTGGTGTTCCTCTTGGTCCTCTTTCATGGCGGTCGAATCGGTCAACTCAGGGAGTTGTCGCTGACAAGAAGAGAGAAAAAAGAGAGGGAGAGGAAGCGAGAGGAGGGAAACAGACTTATATGACGATTACATTACATAGGGCTTGAATAGTCTTTCTCACGCACCGTTTTTACGATTTTAGTTTGTGTTTCTAGCGTCCTGCGTTAGCGCTAAACGTTGGGGGTCTTTCGTAAAGGCAAAACGAAAAAACAAAAAAAAAAAAAATGTAAACTGCCATCTTATAAGGTGTTTGGTATGATAATAGAAACAATTAATTAGAACTATTTTTACTATAACATAAAAGACTTTATATTGTAACAACTTTTGTCTTTTTACCATAGCATAATTAATGGTGTAAACCACCCTACGCCAAATTCCTTTTTAATTCTCAATCTTTCATGATAAATGAACAATTAGTCCTTAATTTTTTTTCTCAACTAAACCCAACTTTTTATTTAGAGACCCAATTAACAGATATTTGTTAAGGAAACCCTTGGAAAAAGAGAATGAATCGAAATATAGCTGCTATACTAAAACTAAGCGTAAAAAACCAACCAAACTTATCTAACGGATAAATCATGAATACAAAAACAAAAACAGCAATTGGTGCGGAGAATGCGATTGCATTATAAGGTTGCAATTGAACAGATCAAGCAAGTTCAAATTGACGTAACATGAAACCTATTAGTCCAAGAACAAGAAAGATGACCGTAACGGTCGTAGCTCTATCAAGTAGGTATGCCAAACACTTATAGACCGGTATTGTATAATATAATATAATATTATTTTATAAAAGTCGCAATGGCATCCATTGAGATTTTGGGCATCGCGAAAGAAGGGTGTTCTCAGCGCCTATGCTTAACATGGCTCCCATGATGGTAGTAGAAAACAAGTTGTGCTGGTGATGTGATTGGACCATTTCCCCCCGAGAAATACGTTTCTAAGCAAGGGACAAGAAAGGAAATTGGTCACTTACAAAAACTAAACTCCTTCCTTTCCGGCGTTGCTTTCTTTCGAGAGTCTCGTTTCTTTCTTTTGTTCTCTCCCACTTGTGAAAGAGCTGGTTCATGCCATTCAACTCTTTCTCATCAACCTATAACCAATTAAGTTTCATTTACTTCTTGACCAAAGCTCTATTTGCCCCTGGTTCAACTAACTTTCTTTCTCTCTCTCTGGGCGAGGAACCAACTTTTCTTATGCCTTCATCCCTATCCTTGGCATCAACAAAGGTGTCGTCCCGCATTAAGCCATCTCTTTCATTCACATTCTCTTTCCTCTAGATCCATGGCATATTGAAGTTCTCCAGATTGAGATTCCAATAGCAATCCAATTGCCAAATAAAAATCCAAGTCCACCCCATTCATTCCCTATCTCTCTCTTCCAAGTCATCTAGCTAGCTGCGAAGCAACCAGCGTTCCATCCTCATCTCCATTGAGGAACATCTCACTAGGTGGTGTTTTGGTGCCAGGAACCTTGACAAAGGCATTATATCGGTTGTTCTCCTATCGAGATGAAAGCAAGCCCTTTTTTTTTCCTACATGGCCTCGAAGCGAGTGAAAGGTAAGAAGCATCTAAGGGATCACCATCATTGCATATGACGCCCGTTATTTTCCTAACGGGTGTTAAGGTAATTACATTAATTTTTGGTGTGTTAATCAAAAATTTGTTTCATTTAAAATCTATTTCACAATATATATTTCTACTTATTTTTAGAATTTTTGAAAATTTTCTATACTTATTTAGTATATTTACCAAAACGTTATGGTAGACCATCCTTTATTGTCATTCATGTGTAATGGTTAAAAAATAAATAAATAAATAAAAGATAAGACTTATCAAACAAGTCACATGCCTTGGTTCCCCATAAAGGCTTTATCTCTTTTCTTTTCTTTCTTTTTCTAAGTCTTCTCCAAAGCCACCAACTCCTAAAACATATCAAACAACTCATTTTTCTTCACACTTCATACCACTTACCCTTTCTCTCCCCCTTTCTATTTCGTCTGTTTCCTTCACTTTCTCAATTTGATCAAAAAGTTCCATCTCAACTCAGGATCTCTTTCTTCAAGCAAAATGTCAAGCATAATAACAATTTCTCAAGGAAACAAGGTAGAGTTTCTAACCAAAAACCTAAATTCTTCTCTACTTTCCCTTTATTCTAAATTACTATGTTTAGGTTATATAATTGTTCTCCATTTCGTGATCAGGGCTTGTGCTTTTGTGTGTATGCAAATTAAATTGTGTTTGTTTTGAGTTTGAACAAGTTCCTATTTAGATCACGTTTTTGTAAAGTGCTGTAAAAATCAATGTTTGAGAATTTTAAACATGTTTTATGCATAAAAATTTGGAGAAAGAGATTTATATGTTTTATTGGTATGATAATCTATGGTTTCTATGTATTTTTCATGTTTTAAGATTTGTTAAAACAAGTCGGATTGAGCTTTAAAGCTCAAAATCTTTAAAAACAAAAAACTGGAGTTTTCTAGATTTTGCCTCAATTAGCAGGCTGGACTCTGCCAATCGACAGGTATAGCTTAATCGACAGGCTGATTGGACAATCTAAATTTATATATTTTTCACTGTTTTGTGTTACAAAATGTTTCAAAGATTTTATATAAATGATTATGGCACACTAATAAGAATAGTAGAATAGATGGTAATCGGTGTGACTATGGATTAGGAATTGAGTTAAAGTATGGTAATTTTATGCGTCGTAGGATAACGAAGTACTTGGAGCTTACGTGGTGAGTTTGATATCGTGAGCTGGAAGATATTAGCATGGTATTCACTAAGAGGTAGGGATTCTATTACTCATATTTTGTAAGGTTTTGATAAATTAAAATTTGTTGTTTTATGTTGTAAGATATGTATATACTATTTTGAAGATATATGATTATATCTATAACATGATGATGTGAAACTCTCCCTGTATTGTACAGTGAGGAACATAATGATGTGACACATGTTATAAATTGAAAAGCATGGTTAGAAAGACTAAACTCTATAAATAACGGATGAATATAGAGAAATTGTGAGACGTGAAGAGGGCAGCGGTTACGTCCTTTGGCACGAATACCCTAAAAGGTAAAATAAGGAGAAGGTGATGACGCTTCTTTGGGTCAAAAGTCTCAGAACACACTGTATAGGAATCGACTTGGTGAGGACTCGGGGCTTAATGTCCCCTCACCAGAACACCCTTGGAATATTTAGAAGGTGATCAAAAGTGCCCATTTGGGTTTCGTTGAGTTGAGTGATATAAAATTCTATTGCACAGTGGATACAAATGAGCAAAATTGAATTCTAAATTAATATGTGTGTATATATATATATATATATGTATGTATAAAACTTGGTAAGAATGATCATAAGATATCCACTGAAATTGAAAATGACAAAATTGATGAATAATGATGAGAACTAACTAACCATGTATGTTTTAATGTGGTAAGGATAAAAACCTAAAGGTGAGTAATGGTTTTTCCTACTAAGCATGTTGTCGCTCATTCTATTTTTATTTTCATCTTTTCAAGACTCACTAAGTGTGAGGTGGTTACAAAAAAAATAGTTAATGAAGCTATGTAGCTATATTACGTTGGGATTGCTTCAATTATAAAGAATGTTCTTCATGATAATGTAAGCATCGGTTGTTACTTTTTGTGATTGTATTATGAGTTGAGGGTTGAAATGATGATGATGACAGTTTTATATTATTAAAATTTAAAGTGCTATATTAAACTATGGTTTATTTATTTGTTTATGTTTTTATTTTATTTTGAGAGTTTTTATTTAAGTCATGGGTAAATTACTTTAATGATTTATTTTTATTTTCTAATCTTCATTTTATTTAATAAAAACTATTAACCCCTACCTAGGGGCGTTATATTGCATTACCAAAGGTGGGTCAAAGCCGTCTTCTTCATCTTCCCTGCCCTAACCCCCATTCATGAGGGGCTTGACTCAACAAATGTCTGTGGCCCTTGAAAGAGCTAGCCCAAGAGCCTACGTTCTGGCGTCTGCTTCAAAGTATACTTTTGTCTTTTCTTCTTCCTGTACCTATTGACTTTAGTAAATAAAACCGAAGACTGGGGATGGACTTTCTAAAACTTTGCAAAAAAGCCCATTCTTTAAGCGAAGAACACAACCTAACGACCATTTTCTCTATTTAGTCTTCTCTGGTGTCGACCACAATCCAAGAAGTAGTCCTTTTTGGCTAACAAGAAGAAGTAGTCTTTCCCCATTTGCTAGCAGGAAGTACACTCATGGGGATTATATAGTTAATGAGATAGATCAAGCAGCAGCTATAAGGCTTACATTCTGCTTAGCTTGGTATTCGGCTGTTGTCACAGTGAAAGAGGTATTATTTTCTATTTGCTAGCAACAAGAAGTATGGATTCGGCGCTTATAATGAGATAGATAAATCACACGGACTCAAGCTAGGAAAGAAGTAGTTCTGGACTCAAGCCAACAAGCATATTATTATAGGTCGATCACATAGTCAAGCTATAGCAAAGAAGACTTATAGTCGATCCGGGACTGAAGTGCAAAGAAAAGACAAAGGAATGTGGTAGAAAGAGTACAATAAGCAATCAAAGGGTGCCTCTTGCTTGTGGTGAACAGACAAGCTGGCTTGGTTTGGTTGCTAGCGAGCGGGCTTTCTTTCTTCGGTTACGGGGAGTATAGAAGCCCATAGAGCAGGACAGAGGTTAGAGCCTGTTCAAATACAAAGATTCCTACCTCTTGCTTCAGCTGCTAAAAAGAGTGACAAACGGAAAAAAATCGTTCAAAAGCAAAGAAAGAAGAGGATCTCTGTTGAGTTACCAAAGAAGAGGGTATGGTTACAAAGACCATAGAGGATCGGAGGTCGAATAGATCGAAGACGGAAGAGAACAAGAGCAGTTCAGGTTTTAGAGAGGAAGGAAGCTGAGCTCTCTTTTCTTTTTTAGAGCAAAAGTCAAAGTAAATTTAGAGAACGAGGGAGATTAATGGCCAGAGGTTAGGGGCAAGGTATGAAGGTGAGGGTTTAGGTTGTAATGATTTCGATTCCTATAGTGACAAATGATTCAAAAAGCTATAACACTCGCAAAGCTAACATAGCCTGCACGTCGAAGTGGTTACCTGAACCCACCTATTTATGCTTCATTCTGATCCCTATAAGGGATGGAGCTACCCTTCAACATTAGGGAAAGGGCAATGTTGCCTAGCAAAATTTTGTTATTTAGATTCGTTAAATAGAGGTAGAGATACCCTTTTCTGACAGTGGCATTAGAAAAGAATGGAAGAAGCATTTGACTTCTTCATGCATTCTCCGCTTGGCTCGAGGGGATATAGCTCAATTGGTAGAGCTCCGCTCTTGTAATTGGGTTGTTGCGAGTAACCAAATATGAACTGGTACCATAAGCACCTTGACAACAAAAGAGGCAAAAGAAGCAACCCCTAAAAAGATTTGGAGCTGCTCACTAAATTATGTGGTTAATGAAATCTGTAAATTGGTGGTTCCTGTTTGAAGAAGAATTAACAAAATACCTAATAGCATAAAAACAAATCCAAGTAAAGTATAAAGGAAAAACTGATATGTTGCCTTAATCTTTCTTTATCTCGAACCCCATACCCCTATAATAATGGTAGAGTAAAGGGTAGCCCCAAAGTTGAATTGACCGGTGGTGGTTGGTAGAAGCTCTAGGAGGTAGCCACTCCATTTTCAAGGAACCGTACGTGAGACTTAGGTACAACGGCCCAAGCAACCAAACTTAACATAAATGTAGTCACTAGAGCCATTCTAAAAGGGAAGAAATTAGCACTACTTGGTGAAATAGGTTCTTTTAGAATCAATTTAAAACCATCTGCTAGAGGTTGTAACAATCCAAATGATCCCACTATATCAGGACCCTTTCGATGTTGCACAAAAGCCATCACTTTACGTTTAGCTAGCACTAAAAAAGCTACTCCTAGTATTAGTGGTAGAATTATTCTAAGTATTTCAGCTGGAACAGCTGTGTACATTTTCAATTTTCTATTCACTCATGATTTGGCTTGGTCGACCTGATCATGATATTTCAATCATGATCTAGCCTGGTCGACCTAATCATACAAGAATAAACATAAATAAAATACAAGCTGAAAAGTCCTCTCAATCCACGAGGGCAATCAGCTTAGCAAGATCCAGGAACTTACAGTCTAAACTTACCGTGGAAGCGGGTCGTTCAGACCTCTCCAATACCTATTGAAGCTTTAGATCGTAGAGGCCCTTGTGATCAGTCCATTTGAATTCGATTCGTTCACCCACTCAGAATGGTTACTAGACAAGGCAGGGTTGGCTTAGCCCTGGAGACTTTTAGCCGTGGAATTTTGCCTGCAGTATCTAATTAGCTTAAGAATTCCACCTACTTGTACCTAAGTAAATTCTCTACCCCAAAGATTGGATCTCAGCCAAGCTTAAGTGACTTTTGGTAGTCGACTAGGCTGCTTTCATACGCTTTCCCTAGTATAATGACTAAAGGAACTTTTTGGATTCCTCCTATTCCTCTCCAACCTAAGACTCAAAGGGAGGCAGAGGTTCCGAGAATCTAGTTTGAATTGATCGAACATCAGGGACGTCACTTTTTTTAATGAAAATCAAGCATAAGATAGTAAGGAAATGGGGAGTTAAGGAAGAAGGTCAATCCTTGCTTGGTAAAGCATATGTGATAATTGACTCTTAGATTAAATATAAACCCGACCCATTAATCATTTCCTTCCTTTCACCACAAGCCCTCCTAGTGACTAGGATCATGAACGATCAAATTAGTGCTTGAAATCTCAGTACAGTTTTTCTACTAGGAATGCTCATTCAACTTCATTGATTGTCGTTAGGGAGGGATAAAAAATTGGGTGGGTAGACATCTCTTTATCTGAGGGCTGAATAACAATCTGGTTGTTCTGATGATTATCAATGGCTTTCATGAGAATCTAAGGCCTTAAGTTTGGCCTAGACTCTCTCTTTACCTTCCCCATATGACCCACTCCTCATTCTGTGAAATCCCTTTTACAACTAGACTCGTGCAATTTCTAACCAATGGCTTCCTTCTTTGAGATATCGCCAATCTCCTAAGATGGAGCCTAGCTTTCTGACTTGGCAAGCAGTTCCTACCTCGTTAGACAAATTCGCTTCTAGAGGAGAGTAAAAGTGATCTATTGAGTCAACCAGGGCAATCACAAACTTTTTTTGCTTTTTCACTGAGACGAGAAGGCTATTTTCTTAGTGTTTAATGGCATGTTTCTAAGCCGGTTGTCAAACCTACTACCTAGAATGGAGCCTGGTAGTTGCTCTTGCTGTCTCTCATGGTTGGCCTCTGCATCAACTAGATGTACAAAAGGCCTTCAACCATGGTGACCTTGAGGAGGTGGTCTACATGAAGCAGGCCAAAGGCTTTGTTAATATAAAGAATCTTGCATTATTCCAGTGCCAATTTGGTTGGAGATGTTTGTCCTAGTTTCGATTTGATTTCTCCTAATCCTACTTCCATACTTTCATCTGCTACTGAGACAATGGGCTACAGCAAGCAAGCTTTCCCCCCTTTTTTTGTAGGTCGCACCTCACCGTAAGCACTGAATGAATGAAATAAGTGGAGCCCCAACAAGCAATGGATGAGCGCCCAGAACTCAACTTATAACGAAGGGAAGGAGCCACTTTTTATATGACACTACTATGGCGAATAGTGAACCGAGACTCTTTTTATTGAGATTTCCCTCGGGTTTCTGCTTCATTCAAGTCTCTGGTCTAGACAGACCTTGATAGTTTTAGTCATTGATTTAATGGAAAGTATGGTATTAGTTCAATGATAGTGTTGGAAAAGTCAAATGCCACATAGGGTATACTATCATAGGAGATCAAAAAAGGATTCTGTGCATTTTTTATCTACCATCCATCCACTTGAATGACGTAAGGTGATATAAGGATGAGTACTAACTCATCTTTCACATCCTTTCCCTGTGCCTTACTTGGATCAAAATAGTTGATCCACTCCCTCTGACGGTGATGAGTTGGCATATTTTCAATATTCATAGTAGAGTACTCGCCCGGCCGCACGTAGAGGCTTCATTCAGAACTTTCTGAGGTAACTAGGGGTTCAGTCTATTGGTATTTTGGTAGGCGTCAGTAATCGATAGCAGTGGAGTATCCCATTACCCCTTCAAATAGTCCTACTACCCCGAACAATATCTATTGCCTGTCTTATATTGCTCTGCAGGCTTTAGCTTTAGCAATCGAAACCAAACCAAGCTCGCACACAAGCAGGAGAAAAAAAGAATATGTCGAATTAGAACAAGAAAGCCTCGTAAGCCAACCAACAAGCCTAGTATTTTAGAAAAATGTTTATATTTCTTAAAAAAGTTAAAAAGAAAACATAAAAGAACAATAAACAATTTATGAAATCAGCAAACATTTTTCTTCCAAAAACATAATAAGAAAAAAATAAAATTAAACAACCGGGAATTTGATAAAAGGGCTCCTAAAAAATTTAATTAAGGAAATGACTTTTTTTTTTGGCACAAAAATCAAGCTTTTTTAAGTAAAAAATTGCTCTATTTTTTTGAAAAAAACCTCAACATGATGAAGAAAATAACCTGAAGTATGAAAAGAACCTCAACATGGTAAAAAAAAACTAGTTTTTTTTTTTTGCACAAAAGGCTTAAATTTTGGTGAAAAAAAAACAGTTTACTTACCAAAAAAATATTTTCCTTTTATCCAAATCCCCATTAAATAAGGAAGAAAATTTACAAAAATCATAACCCAAATTTCTCTCTCCCCTCTCTCTCTCTACCCACACAGTAGAGATGCAACAATGGGCCGAAGCTCGTGGGCCGGCTCGAGCCCGTCCTGCTAAAGTAACGGGCCGGGCCGGCATGGCCCAACACTGTTTACGGCCCGGCCCGACCTATAAATATTGGTGGGCTGGGCTGGGCCAATATATGTCGGTCTATGGGCCGAGCCGGGCCTAGGTAGGGCCAGGCTGCCGGCCCGCCCGGTGGGCCGGGCTGGGCTGGACCGGCCCATCTTGGCCCACAATGAACAATATTTTTTATTTTTTTATGTCTTTTTTTTTGTTTTTAGTAATTTTGTAAACATCTTATGTATAATTATATCGATTGTATTCTTTTTTTCTTACCAAGTTTTGTCCTACTGAGTTTTTTTTGGAAAGGTTTTTAATGAGACAATCGTAAATGAAAAATCTATTTTTATATTTCCCTTGACTATTCAAACTTTTATATTTGTTAATTTGTTTAAAAATTTAAAAATTAAAAATTACATGCTTAGATGAACTGGCCCGTTTAAATCCATGATGAGCCAAGATGAGCCGGCCCATTTCAGACCCATGACACGACCCGACACGACTCATATAAAATTAACCCGTGGGTCGAGCCGGGCCAAGAATATTTTAATATGGACCGGCCCGATCTAGCCCACAAAATTGGTGGGCCGGCCCGGCCCAACCCGGCCCGCGGCCCACGTGGGCCTAAGAAGAGCGGGCCGCCCGTTCTTGCATCACTACCCACACAGGAAGCCATTGACGGCGATAAAAGCTACGGAGACCATCCGCTTCTGCTTCTCTCTCCCTCGCCTCTTCGGAGATCGTCAAAGGCGTGCCCCGTCTATCGTTCGCCACAATGGAGACGGCAGCTTCGCCGCTGTTCGAAGTCAGTGGTGAGGTTCTCAGGTCTGGGTTCGCGGCAGGACAAGTTTTTCACAATGGCAATTGGCTTCCTAACGGAGCTTGATCGCGACAAAGGTTTTTTTTCCACAGGAACTGAAGTGGGTAACTCTTTTTTTTTTCGCTTTTGAAGGATTTTTTTGTTCAATCTGGGTTTAAACTCTTATTCTTAAAGATTTGTTTTTTGTTCAAGAAGGCTGTGAAAAATGGTGGAGAAATAGATGAGCTGTGCTGAGAATGATAGATTCGCTGCCGAGTCTCTGTTTATAACTCACACTCTTGGGAGGGTTTTGGAAGGGTTGAAGTTGGAAAACACAAAAGGGTATGAGACTTTGTTGAATTTGGTAGAAAATAATGCTGCTGATAATAGCTTTGATTTGTATTATGGGTTGTTTGTGTATAATAAGAACTCCTTGCGATGTTGGAGAGGTTGGATTTGACGTTTGCATCTGAGGAAAGTGTTGTTTTGCTTTTTTTTTTTTTTTCTTTTTTTTTTTCTTTTTTTTATGAAGAAGAAAATCAGTGATGGTGATTAGGGGCTTGGGAAAATCTGAGGAAGAAGAAGATCTGATTTTGTTTGGGTTTTTTTTTTAGATTTTTTAATTTATTTTTTTAAATTTTAAAATGAATTTTTTAATATACCAATTATTTAAAAATAATTTAATAATTTCAATTAAAAATTAATGCACGGTCATTTTTAACGAACTTTCATCTGTCAAATTTAATGGTTTGACCATTAAAATGACCCAGCAACTAAAATAAAAGACTGTGGTCAGTTGAATAACAAAAGAAAAGTTGAGGATTAAATGTTTACTCTCATGAAAGGAGTAATTTAAGGGGGGGGGGGGGAGAGACAGTAAAGTTTCTTTTGGCCAATTAATCTTTGAAACTTTTTTCTTTCTTTATTATTTTTTTACAATTTTTATCTTTAGTGAGAAATTTGATAATGAATTTTTATTTAATTAAGATAATCATATATTCTTCGATGGTAAGATAAGCATACATGCAGTGCATATATATATATATACACACCCCTAAAATTTAAGTAAATAGTAACTCATGGTGCAGAATAATATCTCAATGTCCCTAAAAACTCTTGGAAAATAAAACATCTCATCGCACCTAATATAGTTTTACATACTTTTAAGTTAGATGATTGACACGTGACTATTGATTACTTTGATTAAATCTTGATATTAAATTTTAAACATTATTCTACAAGTTATTTCATTATCATTACCTTTATTATTATTATTATTATTATTATCTCATAGTATTTATAGTAATCATTCTACAGTATTTTTTTCCTCCATTTTTTTTTTGGAACGTTCGAAGCATCATTTTTTTCTTCCCGTCGAAACATCATTATTGCATAGCCTAAATTGGATGGATCAAGTCAATATGGGCTCAGTTATCTCGGACACAACAGGTAAATTGTAGTAAGCAAGTGATAAAACAATAGAGAATGATTGTCACAGAAAATGAAAATGCTTGCTAAAATTCTACTGTATTGATGATATGCAAAGAGATTTTATTAGCCAAATTCAAGCTTTTCAAAGCACCACAATGGTATGACTACAATTCTGTACCCAAACAACAACGCAAACGCCTATTTGTGCCCCAAAACAATCCCAAGCACTCCATTTCAAGTATTCTACCCAGCGTAACTCCCAAACTTTTAGATGCATGTTTTGATTGCTCAACACTTCAATCTTCATTCGAGTTGATTGCCTGAAATGGAGACACTTAAAACTTCAGAGCAACGCAGAAAAGAAAGATGAATATAAATACGACTCTACAATCTTGAGAGTTAATGGAGTCTACAAAGTGACATGAGAGTTGGTGATAAGATCAGCTTATGGTCGGTAGTGCAATTAAAAAAAAAATGAAGCTCTCAGTAGGGGTGACAATACCTGTTCATATTTTTGCCCGCAAGAATTAAGACTTTTCTTCTGAATCATGTGACAATGATGTTCTTGATGCCTTTTGGGGTCTCCTGTACCACAGTATAGCAAACCACAGGGTTCTAAATAAGGCCCCGTTGGCAAAATGTGGGATGAATATCCGCCCCCAGTACGGGTAGTATGGGCCTGGTAATTTCAGCAAAGTGAAGAAAATAGCCATGAAAATCAGATGCCAAGGAACTTCTGCATCCTGCAATTAAGACAAACAAAATAATTCGAGTTCATATTATCGATGACAAGAACTAAAACAGTGTACGGCAGCTCCAAGAAACATAATTCTAAAAGTGTGTCCAAAGTCTCTGCTATTGCATAAGAATATTCCAGTAATTATTATATCTACAGGGAAATCTACCCAAGTAGGTCATTTAAAATAGAAAAAAATAATAAGCTAGGAAAGAAAAAAAGCACTAGCAAGCAACAATTTCAAAGATATTCAAGTGGAAATGTATATCAACGAGAACAAAACCAGAAGCTTCCCAAAGCACCATCATTAATACCCAAAATATGAGGGAAAACGCAACATTCAAAACCTTTCTGCCATAAAATGTAGATTTAGTCGAGACACTGAAGCACAATCATGCCATCTAGTATTGAACTTGGGAATGTCACAACACAGGATGTTGTCAAATAATACTTTCCATGCTAACAAACTATAACTTACTGAATAAAGTGGAGTGAAAAGCTGTTTGATTCTTAGTAAACATCATCTTACCTTGAGGAGCGGAGAAATATCGTAGGCTGTCTGCCTCAAGACTCCGGCAATAGCAATTCCAAGGATCAACGGAAAGATAACAAGTTGCAGCTTCCTTTCATGTGCACAGTAGGACATCTCACTAAGGGAGGTAACTGCAAGTAAAGGCACAGAGAGATATTTGACAACTGCCAAGACAAGGTCAAGGGTAAGTTGAATGAAGTTGTTAAGTGTTCTGTTCCAAGGGAAGCTCTTCACTGGCTGAGGAGAACTCTCCCACAATTTCCTTGCCTTGTCCATCAGGGAATCCAACTTAGTCTCCCCGGGATCATCTGACCGCCCTGCAGCCATATTTATTGCACAAAAGATATCGGGCACACGATTCTGGACAAGCCCATACGATCTAAAACCAAAACTGCAGCCATATTCTTTAATACGTACCGAGAATCCTGGCTAGTATCCCAAATATAAAATTCATTAAGAAACGTGACGAAATTCTAAATCAAAACTCTAGCATCGAACTGCCTAAACACATTAACAAAATATAAAGAACTTTCAAGCCATCTGAAAAACTACTATATAAGCAATATAAATCAGAATTCTTATTCATGTCAGTGAATGATTTTAACCCAAAACTGGAGCCACATTTCTTGATATGTAGAGACATAATTCAATTAGCAACGCGGCAAAATAAGAGTGACAAGAAATACCACCATGATGCCTACTAAATCAACATTCTAGCATCAAATTTGCCTAAACAAATTAGCGGAAAAAAAAAAAAAAAAAACATAAGACAGCTCAAAAACTTGTACGTGGCAATATAAGTCAGAATTCTTATACATACACAATTCCACATTATACTAGTAAGTATGAATGTCAACAGGATTAAAAACAAAAAACATAAACAAAAAACAACTACTCAGCTATACAATCACAGCTTTTCCCATCCGCTTGGAAAATGGTTTGATACTGAAATTTTCGGAACCACCAATTTAGTTTAGCTTTTCTTGGTAACCAAACACATTACACGGATAATAGATTTTCGAAAAGAAAAAAGAATGAAAACAAGCAACAACTAAAATCCGGAGAACAAACGTGAAGAATTTTATACACAGAAACCAGAATTACACAACAAAGTGCGACAGAATTTTGAACAAAGATTCAATTACAAGGCATACCTTAAAGCCCCGGAAAAGAGGGTGACGAATCTCGAGCGCCATTTTCGTGGAGGGTTGAAGATGAGCGGAAGAAGATAGCAAGTGAGAGGAACAAAGCGTCGCCATTGATGAAAAATCGTTGGAGCAATTTTCAGAAGAGAGAGAAAGAGGAATGTAGAAGGTACCTTCGATCCTACAGAACCGCCATGGAAGGAAAGATAAGATGCTACCGATACATACACCGATTTCTTTCTATGAGTTCAAAGGGGGCGAATGGAGGGTTTAGGGTATTGAGCCACGATTTGCTGCTGTTTTCCTCGTGGTAAGCTCCCTGTGCTCACCAATGTTGTGATGATGCAAAAATGCAAGGGTAATTTACACTAAAAAACCCTGAAAAGTGCATGTTTTCTCAATTTGTCCCTTCACATTTAATATTAGCAGGAGTCATTTGAAATACATCTTTATGTTACTGTATTGTCTAATTTGAGACGATAATTAGAAAAAAAAGTTCTACCTTTAAAAGTTTGAATTATGTATTATAGCATATGAGAGTTTTATATTATAATATTTTTTTTTACAATATACCATAACATATAATAGTTTTATACTATTTATAAAATAAAAAATATAATATGAACATTACTCATAAGGGTTTTAAAAAATATAAAATGGTTAGAAAAATAAGATCTAAAAAAATATATTAAAAAGAAAAGAGAAAAATAAATTTAAATTAGGTGACATAAAATATAATATTTTATTTTAGATGTATTTAGCTTTTTATGTATTTTTTTTGTTTTTATAAAATTTTATTTCTATTACAATTCTTATAAGCCATCTTCGTGCTATATTTATTAGAAAAGAAATAGTCAATTAACAGAGAGGATATTATAATAGATAGGCGTCTAAAACATACAGTTTATGGGGTAGATGTGTCAAAACCTTTTTATAAAACTACAAATGAATATTGCAAATAATGTGTGAATTATGTATCAATTTGAATACAAGATAACGTGGCAATATAATTTTTTTGACTTTTTATTGGGAGGTTATTTACGCAAATAATCTCTAAAGAATAGTTGTTGCAAGCATACCTAACCGTAAAATCATACTCAATTATATCAAAAAGCAAAAAGTTTAAAAGTTTAAAAAACAATCTATAAAGAATGCATGTATTCTTAATTTGACTATTAATATTTAGTTTTTTTGCAATATGATTCTTAATTTTTGTAGCAATTGAGTTCTTAAACTTAACTAAACATAAAAATTAAGTCTTTATTTACAAACATTTATTAAAATTAAGATGAAAAATAATCACGTAAGAGTAAGAGGTTTAGTTGCAGAATGTCTATAATTACCCTTGATCCGTAATCTTTCAGGTATACACAATGGCAGGAATCAATAGGCCAAGATGAACTCTCTCTATTCATTACAATCACAAGTACATTATTTACATTCCCAAAAATACAAAGCCTTTAAAAATGTGAAAAAAAAAAAAGGAAAAAAAAAACTTGTACAAAATAATTTTTAGCAAAAATTAGCCAACTAGATATCAACTTTTTACAACAGGATCTTACTCAACGATCTAGGGGAGAAAAGTATGGAGCTTGGGATACCCTTTTGGGAGTTTGGCGATTCTCATCTGCCCTTGAACTCATTGGTGAAGATTGTGGCATGAGCTCAGACAATCGTATTCTTTCATTTGTAATCTTATTCTGCAAAACCACCACAAAAGAAGAAATTTTCAGCCTTTTGGGCAATCTACACTACTATTAACTGAACATTAATTATTGACACTTTTAAGTACCTTGTACTTCAAATCTTCTATTTCTCTATCCATGGAAGTAATCTTGTTCTTTATCTGTTCAAGCACCTCTTCAGCAACTGAGGAATTTACCTCTTTTACAGGCTTAGTAATTCCAGCTGCCTGAAAAAAAACAAGTGGGGTTTGACTAAGATATGAATCACTGTACTTTGAGGGCTATGATAAGGTGTGAAAAAAAAATCCCATCCATGGAGCACATTTTTGCAATTTTAACAAGTTCCGTAAGAGTATATTTTTCTTAATCCGATAATTCTGATGTAATCTAATAGTTAAAAACAGTATCCTACTGCATTTTTTTAATCGCCTACCACCATATTCTCATTCCCTTTTCATTTACCTTCAAAACACTGGTACATAGGCCTAATAACTTCTGTGCTAATTGCACCTTTTCCTCCTCAGCTTCCTGCAGCAGAGTCAATGCACCATCAACCATCAAGCTCTCTATGTATAGGCGAAACCACATATCTCTAACACCCTTTTACTATATACTAACCTTCAGCTGGGTCCTCAATCTTTTCTCTTCATCAAAATCAATGTTGGGATTCATTCCAACGGAAGCACGGAATCGAGCGAGTTCTTCCTTGACGCGTGAAATCATGCCTTCTGCCCTTCGAAGCTTGGTGCTGAGCTCTTCATTTTGAGACTTGAGCATGTTGTTTTCTTCCTGATGTTACCAGAAATTCCCACTAAAAATTGGTTTTGAACAGAGATGAACGGTAGACAAACTATAGAGAAAAGATTTTATGTCTTTAAGAGTGCAAAAGTTGTTTAGGATATCTTGCCTTGATCTTAGTGTGGTGATGGATTCGCTGGTGTAGGTTTTGCTGGCCAGAAAGTTTGTTTATTTCTCCTTGAAGTTCCAGAACCTTCTTCTTATGATTTACATTCTCCATCTACATATATTGAGCACAGTCAGAACAAGAAACTAGAAAGAACAAAAGGTTGACTTCACAGAGACCAATTTTATCTCTACCTTTAACATCTCATTTTCAGCCTTAAGCAATTGATCACGCTGCCTAAGCTTCTCCAAAGAAATTTGTGCAGCTACTACTTGAGCCTGTTTTCTATCAATTTCCTCTAGCCATCTGAAATCACAAAGTTTAAAGAAAAAATAAGACAGCAGAGAATCAACCAAAAAGCAGTGATTCTTTTGGTAGTTTTGAAGGAATTGCTATGCTCACCCTTGCCTCTCCTGAATGAATTCAGTTAGCTGTTTTTTCAGCTTAACAACCTCCTGCTCCTGTATGAATGACAAAGTTCAAGTCAAAAAACTTGTACCATATGCATAACCGAGTTTCGGGATGATGCAAGTCGAGCGTACCATCTCTTGAGATTCTAGATTATGAAGCCGAGCCTTCTCAGTGATCTTCTGAACTTGCTGATTGTCCAGCAGCGACTAGCATCAACAATTTGCAAAAAGTGAGATTCATTCGCCTAGATCCAAGTATAAAATACTAAAATATATGCAGACACTTGCTAACAATTCCTTTTCCCCTTCATTCTTGCACCATTTTTGCTAATGTGTGCAATCATATACATTTGAGTCGAGTATTTCAGATATACATAGGTTTTCTTAAGAATATGTCAACTGAAAGGGAAAGGTATTTAAGTAATCTGATTTCGAGCATAATTGTAATGATTTATTAGAATAATAGAAAGGGTTACATAGTTACCATATAAGTAGTCATATCCAACTTCACTCCCAGCAAGTCCCGAATAACATCATGGGTCATGCTTTCGGCAGCAGCTAGTCTGGTATTGAGAGTAAATATCTGCATTGGAGGAGGAAAAAAAAAGGGACCCTTTTAGTATCTTGAAGAAGAATACCAACGTAGAGAATAATATAGTGATATTTATATCAGAGAAAAATTACAAAACCTCCCATATATTTTATTGAAATGTTGCATTACGTTCAATGTTTTTATAAACAATGCACCTATCCTTTACGTTTCATAAATCATTTTATAAAACTCTTAAAGATACCAATACCAAGGGAGGTTTGTATCACGATTCTTAAAACATGGGAGATGGTTTTGATAGTATATACAGTGGGGTATGTGTAGCAATTCTGTAAACATAAGGTGAGACACAACCTTTTGATAAAAACGGAGGCTTTTATTGTCCCATCTATTATTATATACTTGACAACAACTTGGAGAAAATAATGTAGGTGAGTAAGGCCAACCTCTTTCTGTCGGCTAACGGCCAAGGACTCAAGCTCTTCAATGCGCATCCTTGCAGCCGTAAGCTCTTCATCCCTCTCTGACTTTATTTGCTGTGCCAAGCCCAATCCAATGCATTTAAAAGGGGAACCAGAACCCCTGGGCTTTGTGCCATATTTCTCTGCCTTCTTTGGCGAAGAACTCAGTGCTTGAAGTAAATGGCCCTCAGGTCTTACATGCTCAGCCATGGCTTCCAGTGCCTTGAACTGTTTCCACATTCCAAAATTGCCAAATGCCAAATTTATAAATGAGAGAGAGAGAGAAAGAGAGAGAAGAAGCTTTCTATGCATGTAATGATTGTGTACCTTCTGCTTGTACTCGCTAGCCTGTGCTTCGGCATGCAAGTTTAGCTCAGATATATGTGCTTTGAATTGGGCAATCTGTTGGGGGAAAAATGAAGGGAAATTACAATCTGTAGTCACATAATGAGAGTATGACACTGTTGAAGTTAAAGCCATTTGGAAATAAGAAGTTGCCATGACAAACTAAGAACAAATTTTACAAAGAAATTTGAAACAAAGCGTTTTCACCTCTGCATCCTTCTCAGCTATATCTCTTTCAAGAACTTGTATTTGCTTACGTGCTTCTTGAAGATTATTCTCTTTTTCCTCCAAGTACCTAAAAAGAACAAAGGGGCAAAATTTGGCAATTCAAGGCAAGTTTAGCCTCTATATACAAAATATTTGAATAAAAAGAACAAAGGGGCAAAATTTGGCAATTCAAGGCAAGTTTAGCCTCTATATACAAAATATTTGAAAAAAAAAAGGTCAACTAGAGGAAAACTAGTGTGAGAAAGAGAGCTTTAAACCTTCTCATTTCAGCATCAGCATTTGTAACATTCTGCATCTGCTGTTTCACCGCATGAAGTTCCAATTCAAGCTCTTCTCTCTGCAACCTTTGTCTTTCAGCTTCTCCCTTAACAAGGTCAACCTGGGATGACATAGGGGATTAACTACAAAGTGTAAGTGGTGTGAGTGTTAATTTCGTGGACCTTAAAAAAAAGAGAAAAAGGAAAACTTACCTTGTTTTCCAGTACATTTATAGTACATTCTAGCTCCTCCACAGACCTCTCAAGTAGCTTCACCTCTGCCTCCTTTTCTTCGGCATAAAGGTTCCTTGATTCAGCCGTCTGACACGCAAATAAAAAAAATAACATAATCAGAAAATGGATTAAAAAAACCAACGCAGACCATGTAGTTTATTAAGTCAAAAATGTTACCAGTTGAGCTTCCTTTGCAATTGCTTCACTTTCTTCTGCCCGTGCTTGTTCTGCTTCAAGCTTGTTCTTCAACTCAACCATCTCCAACTGGAGATGATCCCTCTCACGCTCAAGTTCATCCACATTGCTTGTCAAGGAATCAATTGCATTTCCCATCTCCAAGATCTCCATTTCCAAGCTCTCATTCACCTTCTTGGTCTCTGTCAAGTCCTCCACTACGAAGCTTTTAGCAGCCAAGGCATCTTCAAGCTGAGCTTTCAGTTCTAAATTTTCATTTTGGAGAAATTCTCGAGACTCATGCACTTGACAGAAATCCAACTCGAGAGTGGAGATTCTGTCAGTTGTCTCTCTCAACTGAGCTTCAAGCATTTGCCTTGAAGCCACGACTTCTTCAAGCTCACCCGATTTTGCCAAAAGTTCATCTTCTAAAGCCAGAAGGGAAGCCATCATTTCCTCAATTTCATCCTTTTGATCCTTTTGGTTTGATGCGGATTCCTGCAACAAGCTCAGGTCAAATAACAAGCCTTTATGAACCTCGTCTGTCCTCAGCAGCTCTGCTTGAAGAGACAAGTTTTCAGATTGCAGCTCTTGGACATGGCACTCCAAGCCTTCAATCCGATCTATGAACTCTTGTGTCCTCTGCAGAGTCTCACAAATTTCATGAAGCATTTTGTCCATATTCATAAAGTCTTCTTCAGTCAGAAGACCAAGTAGTTTTTTATCCAACAAATCAAGACGCTTCTCCATGTTCGACCTGGACACGGTGAAAAGTTCATCCTTGCTTTTCTTGAGGTAGTCAAGCTCTTCTCGCAAGAGAACATTCTCTTCCTTTAATTTATCAGCCCTACCGACATGTGCTTGCACGTCCTGGCCTTTCAAGTGTAACTCTTCTATGATGGCATATTGAGATTCTTGTAGTTCAAGAAATTCACCACTCTTTGCCTCAAAATCCCTCTCAAGGGTGGAAATGTGAGTTTCCAAGGAAGAAATTTCATCTCTCAATCTGTGGTTTTCTCTTTCAAAGACATTTACTTGGCTCAAAGAAGACTCAACGTCAGAATTCTTCTCCTCCAGATCATGGAGAACTAAGCTGTTCTTTGCCTTCAAATTCTTGATCTCAATTCTCAGCGACTCGTTTTCCTTCTCCAAGCTGATCACTCTATTTAGCTCTGTCTCCTTCCTCTGTAATTCATCTTTCAGCTCACATGAAAGATTTTGTAGCTCCTGATTTTGCCGACTCAGTAAGAAGAATTGGCCAGCAACCTCAACTTCCTTGTCATTCACGAACTGATCTTTCAGCTCCGCCTCTATTTGGAAAAGAATTATTTCTTTCTTTAGCTCTTCAAGAATTGCACAGCAACTGACATACTTTCTTTTGGTACCCGCTTTATGGAGAGCCATCTCTTCTAATTCCGACGCCAAGATAAGGGACTCAAATTCTTTCAAGCAGCAGTTTCTCATGAGGAACTCAGCTTGAGATTCGAATACTTCTTCTTTGTCCTTTAATGATTTTTCTTGATCCAAAAGGGATGCAGCCAAAGTTTTGTTACTCGAATCCAGCTCCTTCATTAACATAGAAAGCTGAGATCCTATGTGATTAGACCTTTGCAGCATTGACTCCTCTTGAAGCTGTAAGTCTAATATCTTCTTGTCGAAAGTGGTGAGCTTGACACTGAGCTCCTGGTTTTCCTCTTCTTTCTTGGAAATGCGGTTAAAGCTATTATTAATGTCAGCCAATAATTTCCCTTTAATTATCCTGCACATCTCCAGCTCTTTTATCGACTTGTTATTGCGCTCTCTCAGATCAGCTATAACGTCATTTGATTCACAAAGGCCATGTTGAAGCAGCCCATTCTGTGCATTCAATCCAGTAACTGCTTCCAACAGAATTCCCATGTGGCAGAGGTGTAGAACCGACACAGCACAATCCTTCGCAATTATTTCAGACCAAATGTCCTCTAGACATGTCCTGACCAGCTTGGAAGAGTCAAAAAGTATACCTTTTAAGGCGTGGAAGTCGGAGGCTAGAAGCACGGAGTTTTCCTTGAAAGCAGACCGGACCTTTGAAATAGTGTCTTCTAGTTCTAGAACCAGAGCCTTTGTTTCTTCAAAATTCAACACGAGCTGTTCGCATTGCTGGTTTTTCATATTGTTGACACACTGCAGGTTCTGAACTTCGTTAGCTAATTTATCTTTATCATTTATCAAAATACTGTTCATTTTCTTCAACTTTTCTACTTCAAGCTTCATTTTCTCTTTTGATATCATCAGTCCGTTGATCATAATATCTGCTTCCTTCATGGTGTCTTGAGCTTCTTCAAATTTAGAAAGAACGCAAGCAGCTTCTGCTGCTTTCTGGGCAGCAAGCAACTTTGCATCATCAACTTCTAGTTCAAGCAACTGTCAAAAAAAGGACATGGCGAACACACACACATTAGAAAAAAGTTAACTTTTGTATCTCTTATTGCATGGTAGGAAAGATATTATCATTTTGGTATCGTTTAGTTTTGATAATCCAATTGAGATACTCTATAGTTCAAAAAAAAAAAAAAATCATCTAGTGCTGTATGCTTTTTTTGTGACATGAAATCTCATGTCCTTTTGGTATTTTTTTTAAACAAAAGCATAAAATTTGAAAAAAAAAAAAAAATTCTTCCTGTCACCTACTTTTTTTTTTTTTTTTTCCTTGTGGATTTACTCCGCATTTGTGTTTGTCTGAAAAGAAAAAAAGGAAAATTTTCATATATATATATATAACCTTAAGGTGCTTGGATGACAGTTTTTTGAGTACCCCAATGAGGTTATGAGAACATGAAGGTACTGATATCCTAAAGACAAAAACTACATTTGTACCACAACGAGTAAGAAAAATCGAATGGAACGGATGATTGCTCATAACATCATGATTAGGCAGAAACAAAGAACCTCTTACATTCAATTTTTTTTTAACTGAAACTTTAGCAGGAAAGGACGAATTCCTAAATGTTGAGGGCGTGCTGAGTGCAAATCATCATTCATCACATAAACAATCCAGCAAGTTTCTTAAAATCAAATTTTGAGAAATGTGACTGATTACCTCTTTGGTTCCATACCAGTGAGAGCTGGCTTCGAGCACAATCTGTTCAAATGCCTCTAGCCTTTGATTCAAAGCTCCCATTTTGAGCTTGGATTGACTTTCAAAGTTATCAATAGTTGCTTGCAGGTTATGTACCTGAGACACCAAACATTTCATGCTTTCCTTGGTTTGTTCCTCAGATCTCAACATCTCTTTATTTTCTTTATGGAGTTTCGCCATCTCAACCTGTACCTGTTTTAGACTCTGAAGGGCAGATTCTATTTCCCTTCTAAGAAGAATAATAGTATCTTTATCCTTGCAAGGTCCTCTTGTCTTCAAAGTTCTCTGATTGCCTACGCTCTTCCCTATATCAAGGGAAGATTTAGACACGTCCCCTCTTGAGTCTTTGACAGATCTTTTGTCAACAACGTCATTGCCGTATGTTTCAAGAGCTATCTGCAAGAATTCCCAAGTTTAGCAACTAGTAAAACAGACACCGGTGAAAGACCTCACGCATTAAACACATTTAACTTACTCGGCCTTCACGTTCTGCATCAAAAGACGTGCGATCTTCTCGTGAACTTTCCCTTTCAGGACTTCCATAATGCTCCACTTGTGTGGCCATGCATGATTGGAGTGAGGAGACACCAGTTTTTAGCTCAGCTAGTTTTTCCTTTGCCTCCAAAATGTTCCTCTCTTCAACATCTTTAAGCTTTTCTTCAATGGCAGATGCATGTTCCTGCTCTTCTGAAAGCTTATCTCTTAAATCAGCAGAAATTCTTTCCATCTCTGCTAGCTCTGCCCTCAAATTTTGGATTTGTTTCTCTGCTTCTTCAACTACAGAAGCCTGCTCATGGAGAAGGGCATCCTTATGCTTAAGTGAGAAAGAATTACTATGATTCACTTCTGTTAATCTATTTACAATAACAAATGCGACCATTGCACAAACTGTTGCTTTTCCAATCTCATGTTCCTGTAGTTTCACTTTGTTTTCTAGCTTTTCTATGGTAGATGTCTTCTCGTCAAGCTGTGATTTCAAGAGCAGGATATCCTTCTCCTTTTCACTGCATTCCCGTTGGTGAGCTTCGGTGATGACCAGTGCTGCTCGTCTCAATGAATTCAGCATAGACTCGACATCACTTCTTTTGTTGTTTGCATCCTCTAAACATCTTCTCAGCTCTTCAATCAACAATTCCTTTTCAGATATGGTTCTTACCATCCTACCCACATGGTCGGATATCCAAATCCTTTTCTGCGGAAAGGAACTAGATATATCTTCAAGCTGATCGGATGCATCAATAAGTAATTCACACCCGTCTTCAAGAACTTCTTCAATCTCGCTCGTTAACAATGACCATTCTTGAGACAAAGCTTGTAGTTCTCTATCTTTCTCCACTAACTTTCCACTCAAACTCTCATTATCTCTTGTCAGAATGTGCAATTTTCCATAGACCTCCTTCAATTCAGTTTCTAAAAGCTTTAAATTCTTTTTCACCTCCACTTCCTTCAAATGATTATCTTGGACTTCCTGCTGGAGAACAGCCAACTCTTCCTGTAAACAGACAATCACCTCAGCAGTTTCAGCTTCGACCTGCTTGCGGACCTCGTCCATTTCTTCATCATTCGAGACCTGAAATTCATGATCTTTTTGGTACCATGTGTTCAGTTTCTTTGCCTTGTCAAGGGAACATTGCATCCTCTTCACCTTTTCCTGCAACAGAGAGGAATCATTATCTGAAGAGTTTGAAGGGGGGACATCTTTTAGTTCCTTCAAAGCCAGCTTCTCTTTCAGGAACATGATTTCAACTTCCTGTTTACTCAAAAGCTGCATATAATGGCTGTTACTGTTCCTCAGGTCTTCCATCTCATTGATTGACAGAATTTGTTGAGATTCAAGAGCCTCAATGACCGACTTTGCCTCCTCCAATTCTGTCTTTGCATTGTCATAATGTTTACTTATCGAAAAAAGCTCTTCTTTCGCCAGCTCAAGCTCTCTGTTTAAGCATGTTATCCTTTCCTCCATTTTGCCGCTAGAAGATTTCTCTTCTTTAAGAATGATTTTTAGAATGTCCAATTCCAACTGCAAGTTCACAATTTTTTCTGCATTCTTAATCATCATAGACTCATGCTTTGATTCTATCTCCTTGACCTTAGTGTCAAGAGTTGCATCCTTCACAAAATCCTGAAAATAATATCATTTCCCATTAGTACACTTGGATGAGGTTTCATTAGTATTTTCTGTTATTTGTATCTCATTTTATTTTCTTCTTTAGCAATACTTAGAAATTGAATCAGATGAAGACAATATAGAATAAAAGTACCTCAGTGGCCTTCAATCTATCTTCTTCACCAAGGGATGAAGATTGAAGTTTAATCAACATTAAACGGACATCTTCTAGCTCCCTACAAAATTACAAGAGGGAACTACTTAAAAGATAAGAAAAACCAAGCTAATTTAACAATAACAATAAAAAAGCCTAAGAATCAAGTGTTTAGATATGTAAATGAAAAAAAAAATGGATGAACATTGAACACGACAAACTATTTAGCGAGAAAATGTTAATGATCCTACCTACTGAGTTTTGCATTTTCATCCAAACAAGAATTCAAGTTGTGCCTGCATTCCTCTAACGCAGTGAGAGTGTTTTCCAACTACAATAAAAAAGGGGGATATCAGTAAATGTGAAAAAGATACAAATAAACTTCTTTGGAAGACAGGATTAAGTGCAACCTCCAGATTAAGAGAATCATTTTTCTTCTTGGTGCACATGGAATCCTGCATCAACGACAAGACAAGAACATTGTTAGGAGTGATTAATTTTAGAGTATTTACATCGCTATGGGGTTTCAAAAGCTTGAGATACATTAAAAATTAATAGAAATGGAACTTCACGATATTATCCTTGAGGACAGGAAAGCTTAAAGCCTTAAATGACTAACGAAGGTATAAAGAATCAAACCTCAGGAACTATTGGAAAATTTGGACTATTTTGGTGTATAGAGTTTCCATCAAGAAACTGTAGCAGCTGCAAACAAAGGCTACATTTTTAGCTTCAAAAGACACAAGAAACAATTCAATTTGCATTAAAACAATAAATGAAAAAAAAAGTTTGATTTTAAGAATACCTGATCCCTCAAATTAGATACTTCAGACAGAAGTATATCTCTCTCGCCTTCTTCATAGAATTCTTGGTATCTACAAATGGCAAAATGAAGAAATCAGTTAATTTGTATCAACTGTTAAGTTATTTTTTACGCTTGCAAAAAACTACCTTCGAAGCTGGTCCAAAAGCCTTATGTTCTCCCGTGCGAAGCGAGTTACTTCTGGATTCCTTTCTAGTTTAGCATGAAGTAGTTGAATCTCTTCGGATAGAGCTTTGTTCTCTTCTAGTAAATAACTGTCTGCTGGAATTGAGCCATTAACGAGTGCCTCCATCCTTCGTATTTTGTCTTCTCGAAATCTGAGCATCATTTTAGTGGTCCTTGTGTCTTCCTCTCTTTGGCGTACCTGAAAAGTAAAGAGGAAAGATAAGTGATTTAAGCCACATCTCAGAGGACAACTTCTGAAATGAAACAGAAACCCAAAAGAGAAAAAATAAAATACCAAACGGTTTAATTGCTCTATTTCAGCTTCAAGTTCCTTCGTAGAAATTTCAGCCATTCGTTCTCTCCTCAAGGCACCGGCAAGTGTTGTCTCCAAGCATTTCAACTGAATTAGCCATTCATATACCAACATGAGATAGCTTGTATTACAAGAAATCTACTGGTACACGCTATATATACGACATGCTTTTGATAAAATAAGCAAAGAACAAGCTGCAAAGTAATGGAAGTTTTGTTCTTTACAAGATATAAAGCATTTTGAGGGAACAAAACAATGGCATTTGATCACTCTAGTCCCTCCGTGTGATAAATTAGCATAGAAAAATACCTGCTTAGTAGACATTCTCACAGTGCCTTCAGATTGATTTTTGAGCAAATCATCAGAATCTTCTATATCCATGTCACAGACATGTCCTTCAAAACTACTTTCCGGTACTTGTCTATTATCTTCATAAGTAGGCAACCCAAAAGATAAAGACCGAGAGACATTCTGACGTTTAAGAATTGAAAGCTCCTCCTATTCCATTCGCCCAATGATGTTAAGTTCAGTTAAATTCTATACATCGGGTATACAATAACTGCAGTATAAATTTCAAGTACCACCTTTAGAAGCCGGATTTGATGTTGCAAAGCAGTCACATCCCCGGTAGAATCTTCATTCACCACAGCCTGTGCAGTGAACAAAACATGTATGAGAACCAAGTCAAAAATTTTGATTGAAGCCTCCAAGAAATTTCGGGTGAAAGAACTTACATTATTCTGAATCATTTTCGCTCGCTGAGCAAACTTGAGAGTGTTCAGTGTTTCAGCCGCAGAGCTAAAAGATAATAATGTATGGCAGAAAATGAAATAAATATGTTTGTTGCGACCAAGTCTTCAGGTTTAGATGGAAAGAAAGCATCTTATAGACATTGAACTAACCAAATAGACGGGCTGACATTTGCTATGATCATTGTTTTTGAGTTCCCACCAAGTGAATCCTGCATTTTATTTGGTTAAAAGAGCTATGTCATGACTCAGAAATGTGAAAGAAATGAAGGCTGATTAAGAGGGGGAAAAACTATATTAACCTGTAGAAGAAAGGTGAGTCTTGAGTCTCTATAAGGAATATGTCTTGGCTTCCCTTGTGCCACATCCACCAGAACCATTATAACATGACTGCAAATGCGTATATCCAAGTTTAGTATTACACAAATCACATTATTGTGTTTAAGAATATCAAGGTAACAATAAGATAAGTAGGCATGCCCTAATGTAGACAGAGATTTGTTAATGTTAGCAGCCTCCTTTAAACGCTCGCCTTCAGCACCAGAGCTTTTCTGCCTATTGCAAAGAAAAATTTGGGTGAGTAAGGCTAATGTGAAGCAAACTTATCAGGAAGTAAATACTGGAGGAGGCAAGCCTGCTTCAGGATGATGCTTTTGCCTCACCTTTCAGAACCTGCAAGGTCAACCAAGTTTAGTCTAGCAAATCGTAAGTTAGTAGTCGAATCCTTTTCCCATCGACTTTCAATTACACAGGTAAAGACACTATGTGAACGGCTGCTCTCTCTGTTCATGTTTGTAGTTGCAACTTTCCTATTTGAAGAACCCTATATGTAGAAATCACTAATGTTAGTGCAAGCTATTGCACATAATTCAGTGAATATGTGAGTTCAGGTTATGCTGCCCTGGTTAGTTAATCTTAACCTGGAGTAGAAGGTTTAGGATGTCGCCAACAGTACTAACTTCAAACTCGGATAGGTTTTCCACATAAACACCCTTCTTAACATCCTCCCTCAGCTGGAAAGAGAATAAAAAAGTAAATAAAATAAAATTAGGAAGAATATAGCACACTGAAAAGTACTACAATTCAATGTTTGATCCCATAAGACTGCAAAGAAACCATACTACTTACAAGCAAATTGGTAGATGAGGGATCAAGTAGATCTGTAATCTGTTCATTGTAGATCTCTAAGAAAGAGCACTTGCAATTGTATTTTAACTTCTCATCCCTCCTGCTTTCCTCTTCCTGAAAATGGAAAGATAAATAAAAGATAGCCCTATAGATTTTATATAAAGAAAAACTAGACAAGGTTTCCAAAATTACAGCTTGGATCCTTGCAAACAAGAATTCAAATATGCGTGGTGTCATTCCACGATGTGGACTTGGCTTGATTTCCAGGCTGTCAATCTCCCCAAGCATTGTATATGTCTTTCCACTTCCAGTCTGCAACATTTAAACCCTCTCAATGATCAACAGTTCAAAAAAAAAGGAAAAAAAGAAAAAGAAAAAGAAATAATCACTCATATCTTAGCATAACTTCTCGGTAGAGAATAGCAATAATCACTTAGTCATATGGATAATTACAAATTCACCATATGTTTAGTCACCATATGTGAATAGCCTAATTCACGACTCCATATGTTTAGTTACATGATTTTATGCTTTCTGAACTTCTTTCTTTGGCATAGCCATATAATTGTTTGCATGCTTGTTCTTATAGTAAAGTTTAGACACATTTATATTGCCAAAGCGTTTGTAGATAATAGAAAGAAAAGTGCACTTGTGTAAAAAAAACTTTAAGCTGTAAAATGAATCACACATTTGCTTAACAGTCCATAAACATAGACTGTATATTTTACTCAAACGTCACTTGTAAAGGAAAGAAAAAAAAATTATTTAGATAAATATCTATCAACTAAATAGTGTCATAAAACAACTATTTTAACTTTGGTGAACATACATACCTGACCGTACGCAAACATACAGCTATTATACCCTGAGAGGCAATTCTCCACCATAGGCAAACCAACCATCCTGAAAAGCATTTCCTGCAAAACCCCATCAAAGCTTAATACAAGTTTCAAAAAATGAAGGGAGAGAGAGGATGAAAAATAACAAATTCTCATTTTTCTAAACCAGACCTGATCTACTGTTTCACAGGCCACATGATCAAATGTGAAGCGAGTTTCCGGGTGGCCAACCCAAGTAATTGTCTGAGCGCTTTCTTGCTTCAAGCATCTGTTGTAACCATTTGTGCTTCTCTCCATGCTATTAAGAGGACGAACTCGTATGAGGACCTACACAATTTTTGCAATCCCATCACCATAATTAGCAATATAATAATCTATATTTAACAACATTGTTAACACCACGTCTTAGAAATGCCATTTCAAGTCTCAGCAATGTTGAATTACTCGAGTATAGTTCACTTTCTATATATGATTCAGAATTTTCTACATTCGTACTTGAAACTAACAAATTTTGAAGACCCAGTTAAGTATGTTTTTCAATAATCTAAGAACATTAAAATATCAAGCTCAAAAAATCAGTGAATGAGAATCAAAGAAAGGCGAAAAAGAAGCTTTACCTGTACATTGTGCTCCATCCAAAAGGACGGATCTTCCTTGAGATCAAAGTGAGGAACTTCGACAGTATTAACCACTGTAGACGACGATCCTTTGTACAAGATGGCAAAATTCCCCGTCCGAGCACCGACAGTACCGTCTACCTTGCTCCGGAGAGCGGAACTCGAGGGCTTAGAGACGCTCTTCGTTGGTGTGCTCTGCGTCGAATTGCTCTCCGAAAAGCTCGGTGCAGCCCTCCCAACAGTCCTTGTCGGTCTCGGTGTCATACTCGGGAAACCACCAATCCCAATCCCAGATCCTCGGCTGACAGAAGAACTTCCGAAATCGTCGATGCGGAGATCGCTAGTTGTCACTTCAGCCTCGTTCTTCTGCGCCCAGCCAAACCGATTCTTCGCAGACATTGCAGCTCCATGCTTGTCCGGAGTCCGAAGAGGCATTGCCGGATGATCCGAAGCTTTCGACTTGGCCTTCACCGGGGTTTTGTCTACCTTGGTCCTAATAGAAACATCTTGTTCCAGCTTCGGAGACGGCTCTTGAATGGAGTTGAGAGGAGCTCTCGACGAGTCCGACGGGATCCGAACAGCTAAAAAGTCCTTTCGATTTACTGGGATGTTCTCGGCCTCGTCGTTCTTCCCGGAATTCCGACGCAAGAATTTGAAATCCCTCAACATCCTAAATTCACCACACCCACAACCCAAAAAAAAAACCCAAAAAAATCAACAAATGGAGCTCGTAAAAGAAGGGATTTTAAATAGATTTCGAGATCTGTATCACCTGAAAGAGGAATTGAAAAACAAAATGCGTAACTGAGGAAGTCCTGAAATGTTTCAGAGAAGAATTTTGGACCAAAAAAATATAAATAAAAAAAATAATCAAGTGAGTCTTGATATAAAAACTCTCATTTCTTGACTTTGAGCTTTAACATCTCTCTTTCCAGTTTTTACTCACTGAAACAGTTCGAAGTGGAAGAACAAGAAGAAGAGCTTGGAGGTTTTTGAAACTCTCAGCCTCAAAAGCTAGGAAGGGAAAAATGGACGGTGGAGATTCGATCTGGATTTTGAATTTGTGGGTGACCGCGGCATTGGGATTTGAATTGGTAGGGGCTTTTTGGTCAAAAAGAAAAAAATAGCTTTGAATATGGCCTAAAAAATCAATTTTGGCTTTTCAAATTTCAACGGCTAGAATGCCAACTAAAGCACAAGCTGCAAAGGGAACAAAGGTTGAAAAAAAATGTTAAAAGAATAACAAAATTTGAAATTATTACAACCTAAGATAAAAGGATTTTGATCATGTTTAGCAACATAGATGCTTTTTCTTTTGTGGCACGCAATGATTTTACAATATATGTGTTTTATTAATTATTATAATTTTGAAGTAACGTTAAATATTAGTGTAAGAGTTACTTAAGGATTGTAGGTTTTTTTATATTAGAGCAAATATTAAAGATTTCAACTTTTTAACCTATTTTTTGAATGTCAACTCATGCAATATTGAGTTGTAATTTTTTTTTATATGCACAAATTTTTTATATTAATTGATATGTTAATTTATAAATACTTATTAATAAAAAAATACAACTTACTACACCAATTGATATAAAAAAAAATTAGGATCCAATTATGCCAATTTGAGTCATGATCAATTAATCATTCAAATCTTGGAACTACATACACTCATAGAAATTGTTGATTATATGATGTTTGTTACACGATAGTTTATGAAAAACCATCATATTACCATCATATTAAGTGTAGGAAAAAATGTAGGTTTGCGAAAAATACCAAAACTGTCGTGGAAAGAGGAGTTTCCAGATAGTTTTTTAATAAGCTTACATGACAATTTTTGATAAAAATAGTCATGTAAAGCTTGGTTTTTTCTTAGGTTACACAACGGTTTATCTAAAAAACCGTTGTATAAGCTAATCGTTGTAATATCATTGAAATCATGACATTATAAATATAATAATAGTAATAATTGACAATAATAAATATAAAATACAAATAAATATTTATGTAATAATATTATAACAATATTATTTTTTAATGCAAATATTATTATAAATTAATAATATACTATTAAGAATTATAAATTAGTAATATTAATATATTGTTATTATCAAAAAATATTATTATTTTGAATTAATTTTATTTTATGATACAAATATAAATATTTTATTAATATTAGCACAAACTAATAATATCAAAAAAACATCATGATGTTAATAATTTTAGTAAGAAAAAACCATCGTGTTAACCTTGGTTTTTGCTTATCTTACATGATGGTATAAACCATCGTGTAAACTACTCGTTGTACTATAATCGAAATCATAACATTATAAATATAATAATAGTAATAATTTACAATAATAAATCTAAAATACAATTAAATATTTTTGTAATAATATTACAACAATATTATCATTTAATGCAAATATTAATATAAATTTATAATAAACTATTAAAAATTATAAATTATTAATATTAATATATTATTATTATCATAAAAATATTATTATTTTGAATTAATTTTATTATATGATATCAATATAAATATTTTATTAATATTAGCATTAAATAATAATATTAATGTTAATATTAATACTTTACATGGTGGTTTTATGAAAAATCATCATGTAAGGCACGGGTTATTTTGTTAGCTTACACGACGGTTTTTTCAAAAAATTGTCATGTAAGATGCCCTTTTAACCCAGCCCACCAACTCAACAAACAAATGCAGAATATGAACAGTCCCTCCAAAAAATAGAGTCGAACGTCCAAAAACAGATGCAAACAGCCCCTCAATCGCCGCCCACTCCGTTGCCAACTCTATCTGTTATCGGCCCCTCTTCATCGCCAACGCTTGTAATTATTAATTTGCATAATGTTTTTATTTTTTTGATATTACTAATTAGTTTTTTTGGCTTATGGATTTAAAGAGTATAATAATTTATCTTGAAATTAATGGATATATATGACTTGATTTGTTATTTGAATATAATACGTATGATGTGTATTTATGCAATCATTATGAATATTGTACGAGTATGTTTAATTTGTGAAAATTATTGTGGATTTAGATGTATGGGTTGATTAATTAGCATGGAATATGTAAATTTTGATTTAGGATTTGCGAAATAGATAGGATATGAGTGTGAGATATAGATTGACCAAACAATTTGTAGACGGTGAGGAAGAATTTTTGGTAGTTGTTAAAAATCGTGCCCAAGAGGATAAAATTCAGTGTCTTTGTGTTCAATATAGAAATCATAAATTTCACTCACTTGAAATTGTTAGAGGACATTTATTTCGACATGGAATAAATTGTAGTTATCAAAGATGGTATTATCATGGTGAATCTTTTTTCAATCCAACTTTGAGTAGTAGAGGAAAGGAAC
Source organism: Artocarpus hirsutus (assembly GCA_946598075.1). NCBI lineage: Eukaryota > Viridiplantae > Streptophyta > Magnoliopsida > Rosales > Moraceae > Artocarpus > Artocarpus hirsutus. The sequence continues at coordinate 2,678 of CAMOHE010052614.1, read as the reverse complement.
CTATTGTGAAGGAGGAATACAAGTGATCACGACAATATGGTTGATATGGTAAATGATTTGGAAGAACAATTTGAACACTGTCTGGGGTTATTTGAGACAATGATAAATAATACCGAGACACCCATGTGTGAGGAGTGTACAAATTTCACAAAATTGTCTACTTTAGTTAGATTATGGAATTTGAAGGCATTAAGTGGGTGGTCAAATTCAATTTCACAAATATTTTGGAATTTCTAAGAAAGCTTCTACCGGAAAGAAAGGAGTTTTCAACTAGTATGTATGAGGCTCTTTGGGAATGGAGTAAGAAAAAAATCATGCTTGTGAAAATGAAGTATTCTTTATAGGAATAAGTATAAGAACTTAAATAAATTGCTCAGTTTGTAAAGAGTCAAAGTGGAAGAAAAGAAATGAGCCAAAAAATAGTAAGAAAAGAGTGTTGACAAAGCTGTTATGGAACATCCCAACGGTACCACGTTTGAGGCATTTATTCAGAAATGCAGAGCATGCCAAGAATTTTGACATGGCATCATGACAAAAGGTCAACAATGGTATGCTTAAACATCTGGTAAATTCATCACAGTTGAAGATTTTTAATGCTAATCTCCTGAGTTTAGTGCAGATCCAACAAATATGCATTTCGCTCTATCGATATATGGAATGAACCCACATGGTAACATGAGTAGTAGGTGTAGGACTTGGCCCGTAATACTTGTCAACTAGAATCTCTCTCCAAAAATATGCATGAAGCAGAAGTTTGTAATGTTGAATATACCGATTTTGGGTCCTCACCAATTGAGAAATGACATTGATGTGTACTTGGCACCATTAATCAATGACCTAAAGGACTTATAGGAAAATAGATCAAAGTTAGAGATGCTTATTGAAAAGAGACATTCACACTCCTTGCAATGTTGATATGGACAATTAACGACTTCCCTACGTATGGCAGTTTATCCAATTATTCGTAGAAGAGTTATATTGGTTGTCCTATTTATATGTATGAAACATCTTACAAACAGTTGAAGAATGGTAAGAAAAACGATTTTTTTGACCATATAAGATGATTGCCAAGAAATCATTGTTACTACAAAAGAAAGCTTTTGATGGTAACACCAAAGAAAGAGACCCTCCTCAGCCTTTAACTAATGAACAAGTATTTAAAATGGTAAAGAACGTGGAAGTAGTACTCAGGAAGATAAAACGAAGAAAGGACGAGCCAAAAATAAATGGACCTTAGAAGAATAGATCAATCTTTTACGAACTTTCATATTGGAAGACACTGTTCATCATTGCTTAGATGTTATGCATATTGAGAAAAATGTTTGTGAATTAATAATCAGGCAAGAATAAAGATGGTTTAAAAGCACAGTTGGATCTTATAGAGATGGAGATTAGGCCTAATTTGTTTCCTAAGAAAAGAAGGAGCCGCACTTGCTTACTTTAGGCAAAGTATACGTTACAAAGAGGGGAAAAGAGAAAGCTTTATGAATGACTTGCTTCGTTAAAAGTGTCAGACAGATATTCTTCAAACTTTAAAAGGTTGGTGTCGGTGAAGGATTTGAAACTTGTTGGCATGAAAACACATGATTGTCATGTGCTGATGCAACACTTACTCCCACTTGTACTACGAGGAGTTCTAGCAAAGGATGTAGGATTTGCAATCACCAAGTTTTGCTCCTTCTTTGATTCAATATGCTCCAAGGTTGTTGGTCTACAAATGCTAGATTCACTACAATTGGAGTTGGTGAAAACCTTGTGTATGCTTGAGAAGTATTTTTCACTGTCATTTTTTGACATTATGGTTTATCTAACAGTTCACTTAGTTCGTAAAGTTAAGTCATGCAAACCAATACATTTGAGATGGATGTAATCTTTTAAAAGATATATGAAGGTTTTGAAGGGTTACGTGAAAAACTGAAATAGGCTGAAAGGATGCATCGTGGAAAGTTAAATAACGGAGAAATCGATTGAATTTAGCTCCGAGTACTTATTCAATGCGGAAACATTAGGGATACCAAAAAAAATAAACATTGAGCCTAAAGGACTATTTACTGGAAATTCATCAATAGTGAATCGAGAGGAACGAGAGTAAGCTTATCTTTATGTGTTGCATAATGCTCGTGAAGTGGAGCCTTTCATTAAGGTTCATATAAAGGAATTAAAAAAAAAGCAAACTTGAAAAGAGCAAGAACTTTTCGATACATCAATGATAACTAATAGAATACATAGCTAAATTTTATAAAAAATAGTTGAACTTTTTAAAAATTAAGGAGATAGTCTTTTTTTTTTTTTTTTTTTTGCAATAATAGATCATTAATTAGCATCAGTACATCAATTATTAACTATAGCTTCTCATTGATTTGCTAATGATTTATCATTGGTAAACCGATGAATTATTGAGTAAAATTAGTTATTCATTAACTAATATTAGTTATGTTGAAATTATTTTATGTGGACTAGCATAATTATGTAAACTCAGGTATTAATCTCAAACGTCTTGTAGAAAACACTATTAACAATTGATATTCTAGACCATATTGGTCATGTATGGTATTGCTTGGACCATAATAGGATGGACTTGTTTATTTATTGTGGGAGGCCCATAAGTGCACTTTGCTCAAAATATTTCAAGTCAACTCATTGGTATGATTAACTCTGTATGTTGTGGGCATGGCCCT
>CAMOHE010052612.1:0-19349 GCA_946598075.1 Artocarpus hirsutus | reverse complement strand
ATTTTCTTTGAGTAATTTTACTATAACCTCAAGAGTTCAGTTTTAGGTTTTTAGTTGAGTAACACTGAAACTAATAAATTTAACACATTAATTAAAGAGTTTGATTAATTGTCAAATTTATTGGAGCTTGGGTTATAGGTCCATATGTCCCCAATACCACCTCTATAACATTATATTGGATTTATGCATAGAGTGAATTATACATATTTAGTTTAGAATTATTGAATTCTAAATTAATTATTTCACACTTGAAATTATTAATGTGATACAGAAAAATGTTTTCTGTGACAGATAATATAATGTGATAAATGTTGTCACATTTAACTGAGCATTAGTTATTTAATTGATTGATTACTTTTAAAATCTATTCTTAAATAAATGTGATTTATTTTTGAATTTAAATTTAAATATATATATATATATATAAGATTTTATAATATATTAATATATATATACCTTTTTGAATTCGTTTACTTTTCAAAACGTTTTTGTAAACATTTATTATATATATATATATATATTATATTGGAATCACGGTTAACGTGATTCGTTTAAAAAAAAAGGAAATTGGAAACTGGAAACGTAACATTACGTTTTCAGTTTTTACTTTATATATATATATGGAATCAGTCAGTCTTAATTAAAAAAAAAAAAGGAAAGAAAAGTAAACGTAAAAGGAATGTTTCACGTTTACTTTGTGACTGATGCATATATACATGTATGTGTGTGGGAAAGAAACGAATAAAAGTGATTCGAAAAAAAAAAAAAAAGTTAATTGAATAGTGACTAATTGCTTAGATATAAAAAGGAAGAGATAACAGTTATCTCAAAAGTTTTTGATTCACATATTTTTTACAAAATACTCAGAGAGAAAAATTGAGAGTTCTTCTCTAAAAAAAAGGTCTGCTATCTCATGTGTTGAGTACATAGCAGATTCAGAAAAATATGAGGAAACTTTATTCTTGCAGTTTGACGCCCACTAGTCTTTCTATTGGTGTGGAGGCTTGGATTGGAAGATCATGGTGTCAAAGAGGAAAGCTAGGATACCCTGATAGTCTTCGAAAGCTTAGTAAAATTCCTAAAGCTTTCCATTATTAATTAAAATTATATATCTATTCCCGATGAACAAAGTTTTGAGAAAATTTTTGTTTGTCAACGATCCGCCTCTTCTGCTGCGTTTCCCATTTTAATTCCAACATGTACTTACATACGTATGTGCACGTATATAACAAAGCCAAATCCTTAAAACAGAGGTGAAATTGGCATGAGAAGATCCCCAAAGTGGGAGGAACAGGAAAAGTGTTTTGTATTGCTGAACTTTTTATGAATTCTTTGTAAATGATACTCTATTTCTAATCAATGTAATTAAATAAAAGCATGGCTCATCACTAGTTTCACATAAGATTTTGTTGCTTTTCTATAACAATATGTAAGATTTCTTTAAGTTGTCATTCTACAATTACCTTTATCTATTTGTAAGCATTTATGAACAGAGTATTGGCCACAAGCAGTTCAGGTTTTTGGTTTTTGGGTTTCTCTCTCTAGAATGGCAGTTTTCATGTCAGACCAATTTTTCATAATCCTAGCTCAAAAATATGTTGACCACTGCATTAATTATGCTACCAATTGGTATTTTTGTGTTTTGCAGTTATGATTCAGATTATTGTTAGAATTATTACGAAGGCAAATCAAACAAAGCCCTTAAAGCAGAAAATATGTGTTTCATTTTTTTAATTTGAGTGTCGGGGCGTTTTTGATATACAAAGAATGGGCCTATCATTTTTTTTTTTATTTTGGGTCTATTTGTGGAATGAAATTTTTTAGAAGCTAGATATATATTAAATGGATAATTATTAAATGGTTTATTATTAGTCAATACATTTAGGAAGAGCTTTATTATTTTATTATCATCCAGATTGCTCTTTGGTGTTAATTCCGCTGTAATTGTTTTTTTTAAATTTGTTTTCAATTTTTATAAAATTTGTTTTTATATTGAATATTCTCCAAGACTAGATCCGATGTTGAAGACTCAGGAGCACTACGATTATAGGGTGTCAAAGAAATCAAAGTATGAATATTATGCAAAGTTTATTATAGACAATCTAGACCCAGACAATCTGTAGTGGTTTAGAGGTACCCAATTTTGCCATGTATTGGATGTGGCTAAAAATTTTCAACACTCTGGCCAATAACAAATTGGAAATTGCAATGAACATTTAAAGAAAAAGATGCTTTGTTCTCTCTTTTATTTTTTGAGGGTTTTTTTTTTTAATTTATTTTGAATCTCCACCAACTTACCACCTCCCACAAGAATGAAAGGAAGAAAAGAAGGAGAAACATGGATAGCTAAATTAAAGTATTCTTTCCCTAGAGACAAACATTCAAGTGTGAGAGAGGTAGCAACTTCTGCTTAAGCGAAGGAAGAAGAAAATGAGGGATGATTCTGGGCTATATGATTGTAGGGCTGAGATGGATGAGTCTTTGGGAAAAGGCACCCAACGTAGAAGATAAGATGGATAAAAGAAGGAAAAAGTCTTTTTAGCCTGAGCGGGCCATATGGTGCTGCTCTAAAAGAGGGCCAAGTAAAAGATAATAAGACATATCAGTATTTTTTTATGCCAAAAAAAAGGTTATTCTCCAATCAAATTTCTTTGTGGGGTCTGACATCTTCCACATGCAACTCTAAGCTCCAAAACCCATTTTTAAAGATTTCATTTTTGTTTTGGTTTGGTAAAAAATGGTGGTAGTTTCAGTAGTGAGAGGGGGTCGTTGATCGTTATCCAATAGCATCATCGTCAAATATCGTCAGTGTCATCATTGTCGATGATAGGCAGTTGGGGTTAGTTGGGGATCATTAAGATTAAGGAAGCACCTCAGTTTTCGCTCCAACTCAAAGGGCTTCTCTCTTTTCGCTCGCTACTCACAAGCCCAGGATCTTTTCTCTTCTCAGTAGAATTTGATGAAAGATCTCACTAAGAAATTTAATTGGAGAAATAACCTTATTTTTTTGGGCATAAAAAAATGCTGATATGTCTCATTTATCTCTTACTTGGCCTTCTTTTATCCATCTCATCTTCCACGTTGGGTGCCCTTTCTTAAAGACTCATCCATCTTAGCCCTAAAATCATATAGCCCTGAATCATCCTTTATTTTCTTCTTCCTCCGCTTAAGCAGTAGTCGCTGCCTCTCTCATGCTTGAACATTTGTCTCTGGAGGAAGAATACTTTAATTTAGTTTTCCATTTTTCTCGTTCTTTTCTTCCTTTCATTCTTGTGGAAGGTGGTAAGTTGGTGGAGATTCAAAATAAATTAAAAAAAACACTCGAAAAATAGAAGAGAGAACAAAGCATCTTCGTTTTCAAATGTCCGTTGTAGATTATCAGCGTTGCTTCTCCGATAGGCCATAATTTCCAATTTGTTAGGGTGAGGTTACACGATCTGATCTAATAAGGTAAACTACGATTTTAAGGTTTCATGGGTTTTTTTCCTTTCATAGATTGTGGTGGTTTTTGTTTAGGATTTTGATGTGAATTTTGAAGGTTTTGGTTTGTCTCTATGTGTGCTTTTAATTTTTCTTTTTTGGTATAAAAGTTTTCGCTTTGTATATAATAGGAAATGCAACCAATTAAATTTTAATGAATGGGATTATGTTTGGTTCGATTGATACTAGATCGGTAGTGTATTTTTTTTGGGTTTATCTTCTTGCTGTATATCTCAATTTTTGTGTTAAACAAACTTTGTTTTTAGGCCTCGTTGGCAAGAGGAAAAGTGCGAAGAAGATATTGATGAACTGATGATGTTGTTGGTGTTCGACTAAAGTCAAGAAATATCATCTAACATCTTGTGTGTTCTTCTTTGCTTTTCTCTTTTCCCCTTAAATTTGTCTAACTTAAAAAAAAAAAAAAATCAGAAATAACAAGTCTGGTGAATGGTGAGTTTGCTTGCATTGCCAATTTTTACTCAGAGTGCATGCTTGCTTTGTTGTGTTGGAATAATTACGAAGTTGCTTTTTGTTAAAATACTTGCTTCGACATTTTGCAGCTTTTTATCTCTATTCTTTACTAGCTGACTACATGATAGTATATCTTGCTCGCCATATTATAATTCTTTTTGCTTGCCTCTTAGATGCACTTTCTATTTCTTGTTCTGACTTGCATGTTATCCTTGTTGGTGAAGCCCAAAATAAAATAGTACAACAAATTTCACTGTCTATCAAATGAAAACTTCCTCTTTACTCTTATTTTCCCCCTTAAATATCTGTCTATATATAAGGTGTCCTCATAAAATCTTCAACTCTTCTGATAGATTTATATCAATAACTCACTTTATTTTCTTTTCATATTCTTTTGCTTTTGTTTGTTAGAACTTTATTCTTTGAAATCCCACTAGCCATGTTGAACTTGTTCACTCTAACTACTTCCAGCACTTTACTTGCCTTCTGTTTCTGCAACTTAACCATAGTCTTGAAATTGTGTGCATAAGTCACAAGTTATTAGATTAGCAATCAAAGTCAACAGTCTAATCTTATATTACACCAAGTGTATAAAGAAAACGAGAGAAGTCCTTTGTTTTGCTTCAATACTAATAAAAGGAAAATAGCAAGCTAAAGAAATTGGAAATTCACTACATTCCCAACTGTTGGTTTTCCTTCTCTTAAAAGCTCAATCTTTATTTTTCATCAAAAATTATTATTTGAGGTAACTTGATACAAAACTCTCTCTGCTCTTTGATTCTTTTTTGCTGTCTATCTCTTCCACAAATCTTTAACTTTCTTCTCTTTCACTTCTTCTATCCACAAGTCAGAAGCCATTTGAATTTGCTTGAAGACCACAAGGACCGTAGAGGATCAGAAAAAGATCACAATATATGCAAACTCCATATACTGATCCTAGAAGAAAATGATTATAGTTTTGTCATATTTATAAAGAACAATATAATTGTTTGGATTATGTTTGCAGGTTTTGTAGTTATCTGGATTATGTTTGCAGGTTTTGTAGTTGTCAAGATTGTATTTGTAGGTTTTGGATATTGTTTAATATAAGTCGTTATGCTGTCAAAAATTTTTGTGGAAAAAAAAAAAAACAAAGCAACTTTTCCTATATTTTGTGCATTTGGCTATGGAGACTTGACAAACTTTGCAAACTAATTTTGTGAAATGAAAGTATTGATTTTTGTTAACCAGTGTTTATTTGTAATCTAATATTTTTTTGTTATGGAGAATTGACACACGCTGCATAATGAAAATAGCAGTTGGGTCATTTGATGTGCCCCAGCCTAAAATTTTGACAATATTCCTTACAAATTCAAAAAAATTGAAATAAAAAAAGAGGTCGATGTGAGGTCGATATTGGGTCAATATGAGGTCTACATATGTAGACCTTATGTCGAACCTATACCGACCCTATGTTGAACCTATATCCATATGGGGTCTGCATGTGTCAACCCACTAGATACCATGTAGACCCCATATGGGGTCGATTTCCTTTCTTGATCTTGTGCTCTTGCTCCCTTTTCTTCCCTTTATCTTCAACCTACATAAATTAAGGCAAACATTTATAAATATGGCAATTTCAAGTGATTTTTCTCAAAAACTTAGCATTATTCAAAAAAATTGAAATAAAAAAAAAGGTCGATGTGAGGTCGATATGGGATCGATATGAGGTCTACTAAGTAGACCCTATGTCGACCCATATCGACCTCATATAATTCAAATATACCCCAATGTATCCATCTTCACATGGCAAAAACCTCTCCACATACAACGTCGTACTTATCAATATTGAGCTTGTTGTAGAATGAAAGTAGTGACTTTTGTTAATAAGTGTTTATTTGTAAACTAAGATATTTTGATTATGGAGAATTGACACATTTTGCATAATAAAAAGATTAGTTGGGCCATTCGATGTGCCCCAGCCTAAAATTTTGACAATATCTCTTAATAATTCAAAAAATATGAAAAAACAAACATAGGTCGATGTGAGGTCGATATGGGTCGATATGAGGTCTACATATGTAGACCCTATGTCAAACCTGCATTGACCCATATCGACCTCAAATAATCAAAAATTATAGAAAAATTATAATTATGTTGATCCTATATCGACCCATATTGACCCAGGCTTTAGAGTGAGTCCGACTTGAAATGTCCATCTAAAATGTTATATTTGTACATTTTTAAATCTCATGTGTTAACTCTCATTCTCATAATGGGTTGAATATTAAAGATGAGGAAGATAATGTTTTCTTGAAAATGTTCCTTCTTTTGCGATGATTCTTAAACATGGAACAAGTAGAGAAATCCCACATGCATAATTTTTCTTAAAATATGATAATTGTATAATTATGTATGATCAGGTGAATTTTTTCTTAAAAAGACACTAAGGTCTGCATGGTTCTACATGGGATGGACATGGGGTCTATACCCAATATCGACCCTATTTTTTTGTACTTGTACATCTCATTCAACAGCATTATAAGGAGGTCGATACCATGTAGACGCCTTATCAACCCTATTCTTTTGTGCTCATACATCTCATTGAACAACATTATAAGGAGGTTGATACCATGTAGACCTCATATCGACCCCATTCTTTGTACTTGTACACACAATGTGGACCCCATATCGGCCCTTTTTTTGTACTTGTACATCTCATTCAACAACATTATAATGAGGTTGATACCATGTAGACCCCACATTAACCCCGTTAAATTCCAGCAACATAACGACTAAATTTAATCAAAATCTAAAAAAAAAAAACCCTATATAGAAAAATATGGAACAAGACAATAATGATATTAAATGGAACAATTAACATTATAAGAAGGTCAATACCATGTAGACCCCATATAGATGCCGTTAAATTCTGGCAGCATAATAACTTAATTTAATCAAAATCTGAAAAAACCCTGCATAGAACAATATGGAACAAGACAATAATGATATTAAATGGAACAATTAACAATTAATTCATTGAAAACATAAAAGTCATTATCACTTAGCAATAAACGAAATCAAGAAATTGGTGCATTCCTATAAGTCTTTTGATAACGCTTGCATTGTCCGCATCTAGCGCATCTATTTCTTCTTTGCATGGCGCTCTCGCCTGTACTTGGAATTCTTTTCTGTTTTGACCTACTGTGTCTTTGCTTAGCATTAGGCAGCAAAATGCGCATTTCCTTAACATCATTAGGATTCTCCCATTGGGATGAATCTGGTACAAGATAAATTGTCTTTGCATATGCATTAACCAATATATATGTCTTGTAATAATGTGAACATAATTCATATTCATAAACGGATGTTTCTACCTTCCTACAAGCTACAATTGCATGTTTATATGGCATTTGCTCTATGTCAAACACGCGACAAGTGCAAGTTCTCAATCTAATGTTCACAGTTGTAGAAACCTCTCCACCTACAACGTGGTACTCATCAATATTGAGCTTGTTGGCTGATAAAAATCCAGCCTTGTTGTACCTGCTATGGAGTATTTTTTCATTCTTCGGTGCCAAAACTGAGGTAGTAACAACGGTGTTGGTCTGCCTTTCATTCAACCACATTAACATCTTTCCCAACACATAATCTAACAAGGCAAATACAGGGTAATCTCTGACATCTTCGAGCATTCCATTCAATGATTTAGCAAGGTTTGAGGTCATAATATCGTATCTATTTCCCTTAAAATAGGCACAAGACCAGTTCTCAAAGCCAACTTGCTCTTGCAGGTATCTCCCAACACGTGGATAATTAGAACAAAGATCCTTTAAAAAGATATCGAACTTATCAATTCGATAAGCATTAGTAGCTTTAAAGAACAACGGTAGAACACTGCTAGAATGGAAGGTAGCCTTGATGTTCTGTGCCACATGAAATGTGCAACAACCATGGCGTGCTAACTCATAAACTGTCTCAACAGCCTTTTTAATATTTTGATGCCTATCAAATATGAAAACTAAATCTTCACAACCTTTCACAACTTCGTTTAACTTTGAGAAGAACCATGTCCAAGATGCATCATCTTCTTTGTCCACAATCCCCCAAGCGAGGGGATAGCAACAACGTTCACTGTCTTGAGCTGTAGCCACAAATAGAACGTCTCTGAATTTTCCCTTCAAAAATGTTCCATCAACAACTATTACTTTTCTCATGCAAACAAATCCTCGTATGCAAGGTCCATGTGCCACAAAAAGATATTTAAACCTGTTAGTATCATCTACCTTAATGTGGGTAATAGTGCTGTGATTTATAGACTTAAGCATATGACAGTACTATGGAAGGATAGCAAAACTTTCTTTGGCTGTACCCTTTATGAGGTTAATTGCACGCTGATGAGCCATCCAACCTTTGTAGTAACTAAAATCTGTACCAAACTCGCTACGAACATAATTTCATATTGATTTAGGCCGTGGACCCTATGGTGTACCTACAAATTGACTTTTGATGCCTTCCCTAATAATAGAATATGATGCTTGCCTGTGCTTTGATGAACGTTTTTCTAGCGAACAAGAGTGAATTTCGCAATACTTACGAATAACAAACATGTTTGACAATGACAACTTACATGCCTGAACACGCTACTTACATTTTGGATCCACACATTCCACTATAAGTAAATTTTTGTTCGATTTTTTTGTTAAAAACTCAAACCTTCCTTTTAAAGCTATAACATGAAGTTTCGTCCTTAACTCTCTCTTGCTTCTAAAGTGGTCACCAACTTGTAAATTAGACTCATCATTGAATGTAAAACTATTCAAAGTTGAGGATGATCTGACTTCTCTTTCATTTAAAATCATAAGTGGTTGTGGCGTAGGCAGTGGACCCATGTTGTTAGGAGCTAAGGCATTATCGTCTAAAGCAACACCAATAAAATCACAATAAAAAAATTCATCATCTGGCTAATTTCTCTGAATTTCTTCTTTATTAGTAGAAGTTGAGGCAATCTCCTCTCAAACTACAATCTCCTGTTCAACACAATTCATATCTTCTTCTTCCACTTGAACATGTAAAGATGTTATGTTACCACTGTACTCAAGTAATCCTAGAAAAACTAACAGGTCATCATCATCAAAAATTCTAATAGGCTTCGTCTTATCAGAGTGTTTTGGCGGCTTGTAGGTTATCTCCAATGACTTATTTCCATGATCAATTCCAACTTTTGTACAAATCTTGTTAATTAACATACTGAACTTAGGATTCTCTTCTTCTAACATAATTCTTTTAATTTCACTTTGCTCCTCACATCACACTGAACAAGTTTCCAACTCTTTCCAATGTTTTGCAACGTCGAAATAAATTGATAACGAAGCCATTTAGTTGTCTAACTGCAAAAACATATAAATAATGACGTTTAGGCAAAGCTTTGTTTCTAGTTCAATCAAAAAATGCTATTAAAAATTCCAACCTAAACAAAACAAAGAAACATTGCAAGAGTAACAACTGAATCAAATACATACATATATATGTAGACAATCACATACTGTAAAGTAATAACATAAGTAACACTAGTTTATACCAAGGAAATATAAATAGTCAAGAACATGGATTACCATTTGCCATGTCCAATTCAGTTTAAAGTTAATAAATTAAAAGGAGGCAAAACTGAAAGCAGAAGTTGCTTATAACAAATGAAAGGCTTTGAGAACATCGTGGTTATTTTATTTTTTATTTTTCAAGAAAAGGCTTGCATGGCATCAGCATAGATCGCTAGTCGCTCAATTTTTTTCTCTCCAATAAACAATCCCTAGAACAAGAGGCAGCTTAACCCCAACCTTGGAAAAACAAGAAATTTCTCAATTATAGTAAATGAGGCACCATATCACAAACTGTAACCATGGTTTCTTACTAGCATAACCCGACACATTATATGCTTGACTGAGGTAGTAGAATCTCTATGCATATTTTCCATTTTTTACTCAAATTTTACTTCTTTTCAATGAATTTGACTTAAAGTACAACTGGCAATTCTTCATTTTTTTACAGAAAAATAGTTTTTATTTAGATGAAGACTTTAATAACTGCTAGTTTCACATCAACAATACTTAGATAATAAGTTTAGTTTACTATCATAAACTTTATTTATTTATTTATCTATTTTTTTAGAAAAAGACTATTAGTAACCTTATATATTGTAGGTGTAAGACCCAAGAAACACATTTCATACCTCTAGAAGTTTGTTTCATGTATTATATGAAAAACTAGTTAACAAATTAAAAATGCTCACAATTCAATAAAACATTTTTAGGTACTAATGTAGTGATCAAATGCCACTAATTATAGAACATGATAAACCGTTATACACATTTTAGGAATGGAGGAACACATCATAAAAAGAAGAAGAACGTCATTTATATGCACAAGGGATTACCCACAACAAAATAATTACCTAGTGTATATCAATGGAGATGGTGAGCTGGCAAGAGAAAAAAACAAAGGGAGAGCAAAAATAAAGTGCAAATATTTTGAATACACCCAGACAACATAATAAATACATGTAACTAGCTCTTACAAATTAACTATAAGCCACCAGTCTTCACAGTTTGAAATGCCTAAAGAAACAAACTTCTTTTGCAATTCACTCATGTTCGTCTGGTGCAAGCAAAGTATGAGACAAAGATTTGACTCACGTACTCTAACAAGCTCTCAACAAATCAAATTGATCATACTGACAATTAAAGTACAAAAGATAGAAAATAAAAGACAGTAACATTAATTTTCACTTGGCCACTGAGAAAACTGATCAAAAAACAAGGCAATTCTTCGTCGAAAGTATCCGATTTCTGAAACTAAAGCTCTATTAGTTATTATATTTACCAATATTCTCAATGGCCAAATGGAAAGCAAATTGACATCTAAAACAAAGGGAAGAAGCAATTGTGGTGAATCAAAACAAACCAGATTTTGTTTCTCAGATTGATCGTAAACTCTAGGGGCCTCAATTACTCGGCATCAGATTCCAATTTCTTCTTCAAAATTCCGTCAGCGTCGCCACCAAAAAAAATTGATGGAAACCCAATTTGCCCAATTTGGGGCTTTAGGGATCTTCATGGGGCTTCACCCTTTTTCTTTTTCTTTTTTTTTCTTCTTTTCCTGTTTTATTTTACTTGCTGGTGTGGCTTGTCCTACTTGCCCTTCTTTTTAAATTTTCTTTGGATGACTTGGCATTTGAATCATTTAGCTAATTTTAAAATTCTTAACCTTTTTATCCAAACCCCCATGGGAAAGCAGAGAAGGGTATGTGGCGTCCGGCTTGGGCGTACTCCCTCAAGCCTCCATAGGACCCACAACTAGCTCAATTGGTACTCGAAAAGAAAATAAGAACCTCTTAAGGGAGGTTTGAGGTTCGAACCTGAGGGACACAAAAGAAAAACCCTGAGAGGCCAAAGGGCCCTAGAGGGGACAGTACGGATGAGTGGGCGGCATGGGGATGGTCTACAATAAGAGCCATAAGTTTGAGGGCCCCGCAAGGTGGGTCCTATGGAGGCTTGAGGGAGTATGCCCGGGCCGGAAGCCACAGGGTAAAAGGAGGGAGGGAGGGAGGGAAGGTGGGAGAATATAGATAGACAACATTGTGGACTGGTGTTAGCTAACGTACGCTAGCAAGGGCTTGGAACTATTTTGTTTTTTTCTTTTTTGTTTGTTGACTTAATTTTTATGTAATAATAAAAATGTTTTTAATATTAACAATAATAACTTATAATAGGGTGTTTAGTTTCATCTATATAGTGAAAAAATCTCACTTGTTATAATGTAAGAAAGTTACAACATCTTACATGCAATAAAAGTTTTAGTTTTAACTCATTTTTCAAACACCCTATATTTAGCTCTTAAAATTTAATCAAACAATTAATAAAGTTTACATTGCCGATGGAATAGAATTAAATTACATGTGATTCCTAAAATTTTCCTTATAAATAATGAAAAAAGTTGAATACACATCCTTTGTTCTTTTTGGTAGAAAGTATCCACATTTATTAAGTTTGAGATTTGTGAAATATAAAATTTTGACTTTTTTTTTTATAAAATTATTTATTTTAAAACATTTTTGTTATACATGTGTCACTCCTAAGGATTTTAAAATGGATAAAATGGTTAAAATATAGGTAGATCTATAAAAATCTATGAGTCCACTTGTTTAATAGATTTGAGTAGAGTATTTAAATGAAGATTTAAATTTTTATGAGAGAAAATACTGCAGTAAAATTATTCGAATCGTGATTCAAATATCAAAACAAATGGGCCCTATATAAAATGAAAAACAAACCCAAGTTGGATGACACAATCTTTTTTATTTTAAATCCATTTTTTGTTTTGAATTTTTTTCAAAATCTGTTTGTCTTCTTTCCATTTTATCTCTTAAAGCATCTCCATTGTAATGTTTTATTGACATGCAAATGATAAATTTGAGTATTTAAGAGTAAAAACACTCTTGTATGCAATGCTATCTTTGATGCAAAATTTGTTATATACTAAATTTGGTTGTAGATTGACTACCAAGTATGGCATATGGCAAATTCTACATTTGGTTCGCATTAGTTAATATATTGACTTTTTTGCTTTACTAATTACAACATTCTTACCTTTTAATTATTTTAATATTAAAAACTTATTTTTACAAATTTCAAAGCTTGATAATTGTC
Organism: Artocarpus hirsutus; assembly: GCA_946598075.1. NCBI lineage: Eukaryota > Viridiplantae > Streptophyta > Magnoliopsida > Rosales > Moraceae > Artocarpus > Artocarpus hirsutus. The sequence goes on along the minus strand of CAMOHE010052612.1, from coordinate 6,714 downwards.
ACAAAAGGTGAATACAACATTAATATAATATTATACATTGAAGCACAAAATAAAATAATACATCAAATATATAATTTTCATCCTTTTTATTGGCACATATGGTAATAGCATAAACATTTGCATTAGATATAGTCTTATAACCTTTACAAGTCAATTTTCGTGTAATAAGGCAATCTAATAATAAAGAGGCTAAAAATATTAAGGTGTTTGGCAATCTTGCTTTGAATTCACGAGTTTAAACTAAAAACTATAACATCTAAAAGCTTTATATTATAATATACTTTTGCTTTATGTAAGAGTTTTATATTGTTTAAGTTTTAATTCATAAATTCAAATAAAGTTTGTTAAAAGCAAGTATATATTTCACAAGTCAAAATATGCTAGAAATTTAAATAGGAAAATGCATATTCTCAAGGATCACTACCATATAATATAAATAACCTTTTTTCTTAATGAATGAATACATTATTTTTTTGGTGCTTAAAAACGTCACTTTTTTGTTTCACCAAACGACATCATAAAAAATGTTTGGGGTTCGTGTCGTTGTCGGGCATGTAGGCCAGAAGGGGAGTCAATCACAGGACAGCCATTTCCCTACTATTATTATATTATTATTATTATTATTATTTTATTTCCAATCAGAGACAAAAGTAAAAACAAATACAAAAAAGTATAATGTTTCAACCTCTACGGATCCCTAATATAGTTTGGTCGTATACTTATTACCTATGTGTGCTATTTCTTCTAGGCATCTAGTGGCCTTCAAGGATTTTTTTGCGTCTCACAACACTTAAACCTAAGACTTTCATTCTTTTAAGGTTATTAAGTCAAGTGTTGGTAACCAAAATCTAGCAGGTTCTATTTTGAAATCTGATAGGTTTTAACTTAAAAACTGATAAGTTACAAAGAAAAAACATAAACCTTGACAGGTTATAATACATTACTATTCTTCTATTTAACTAAGAAAATAACAAATTTTATATAGGCCAAGGCAGCAAACACCACCATCTTCTATGTTTATGACCCAAATAACAAAAAATAGGCGGTGAACTTGAAGGAAATGACCTGCACTTGCCGTCAACTCGACCATGACGAGCTACCATGTGTACATGCCTTAGCAACTAGCACAAGGATGCACATAGGAATCTACAAATACTGCTCCTATTACTACAAAAAGGAGGCCCTTAAAAAGACCTGCGAAGCTACGGTTCATCCAGTTGGAGGCCCATCAACATGCATAATCCTTGAAGACATGAAACAAATCAAAGTACTACCACCAATGACAAATCTTCCATTGGAAAGAACAAGGTCCAAAGGAATTCCATCAGTAAGAGAGGGAAACAAGATAAAAACTAAATGTGGCAGGTGTGAAAGGATAGGACACATCAAAAAGACTTGCAAATTCATCGTATCTTTGAACTAAAACTAGTTCTAAGTGTTTCATAATTTAATAACATTATTCACTAGCTGCTACTTTCTTATCTTACTCTAATGGTTGACTATTTCATATCAAAGTCAAATATCAAATTCAATTTTTAAATGTAGTAGATGTTATTTGACAGATAATGTTTCTGGAATCTGTCAGATTCCTAATTGAAACTTACAGATTCCAAAGAAAAGACTTGAGCTTTGGTTATTTATCTATTTAGAATCTAGCAAGTTCTTAATTGAAACCTTACAGATTCCAAACGAATGACTTAAGCTTTGTTTACTTTTTTATTTGGAGCCTACCAACTTCCAAAGAAAAGATTTAAGCTTTGGTTACTTGTTTTTCTTGAAATCTAGAAGGTTCTTTGCTGGAACCTTACAGATTCCAAATAAAATGAATTATGCTTTGGCAAATAATGAATAAGGAGCCACCAGTCTCTAACTTAGAACCAATAAGATTAAAAAAAAAAAAAATTAATATTAGGTTATTTGTCTATTTAGAATATGGTAGGTTCTTAATTAGAACCTTTCAGATTCCAAACAAAATGACGGTAATGTATATGGAACCCACAATTCTAACTTAGAACTTATCTGATTAAAATAAAAAGATGTTAAATTTTGATTCATACAAATTCAAACTCTTCTTCTAAATTAAAAAAAAAAAAGCTGGTTATAAATTAGAAACAGAAATAAACAAAAATAGATTAATGAGCCACAAAGGAACTCGTAATCTAACAAATTAAAAAAACTAACAAATACATATTTGCAAGATCCATTTTGTTATAATATATATATAAATATATATGATTACTTATAACATGAATTATTAATCCTTAATATCTTATAGAATAATTTATAAAAAGCCTAATTTATCGAAAGCAGAAACTAATGTACTTCACTCTATAAGCTGCCAAATTTTAGCTTAAAATCTGACATATTCCCAAAACAAAAAGGTCAATTTACCCACATTTCTAGTTAAAAAAGTTATCTTGCATAATAATTTTGGAAAGTGGAACAAAAATTATTCTTATACAAGCGACAAAAAATTAAAAAAGTTGAAAAGGAAAAAAGAAGTTGGATTTAATTACATAGAAATATCAATTAAAAAAAATTACAAGTTAAGGTGAAATGTAATAAAATCGAAACAATACAAAGGCTAAAATGCTTTCTTTTTTTTATTTTTTTTATTTTTTTAGATCACTAATTATCCACACCACTAATTATAAAAAGGTCAACAGCCAACATATATGCAATTTTTCCATCATCTCTCATTTTGATTCCCAATTGTTATACTTTGCATCTACAAATGGCAAACAAATTACTGACAAACCAAAAAAAGAACTGACGTATCATGACAATATTATACACTTGAACAAAAACACATATACCAATTATAAATCCAATATTATATAACCCATGCAAAACAAAATAACCAACAGCCAAAACAAGACAGATTGAATACTAAATATCTATTCTGTTTAATTGGAAGAATCTAATAACTCTTGTGCATCACATACACGAGGTTACCTGATCAGTTTTTTGTGCACCTATTGTCATCACTCAAATATTGAAACTCAATTTTTTGCCAAGCATTATGAAAAGTTCAATCACCATCTTGTAGCGGTAGAAATCCATGCCTTTCTCTTCCATCAAATCCAGAACCTCATACTCTATCAAGCACTCAATGAACTTAAGCACAAACATACCACAATATACGCTGCATGAAGCAAGAAACAAAAACAATCTTTGAAATTGCTCGATCCATAGCAAATGTAATAATTGTAGTATCACAAGTTCAAACGAAATGTAATACTTGGACCTAGTCTAATTACTCACTTTATAATATGAAAAATACTGTTTGAATATAAAATGTAATAGTTCTATTTTTATAGATTTTTATTTAAAATTTAGTACGTTCTAACTTAAAATCTGTAAGATTTTAAGAAAAATGATTAAAAAATGCTGACGGGTTATGTATTTGAAACCCACTCGTTATCAACATGAAACATGTTAAGTTTCAAAAAATAATTAAAATCTGGCAAGTTGATATTTCGAAATTGCAGTTCCAAATTTTGCTTGATAGATTCCAAAAAATTGACTAAAACAAGTTGGCGGAGCCTGCCAGATTCTAAAAAATTGTCTAAAAAAGCTCACAGATTCCAAGGGGGAAAAAAAAGGATGTGATTAATAAAATGCCAAGATATGATCAACTAATTCTTCTACATCAAAAAAAAAAAAAAAAAAAAAAGAAAAGAAAAATTCCAAAGCAAAAAAGAAGAAAAAAAACTAACTCGTTTTGTTGTTCGGGACAGCAGCCGAAGCTGATCTCAAAAGGATCAAGGTTATTATATTGACTTGCAAAATAATTGTTGGGACGTACCTCAAAAAGACCAATTGAGTTTAGCAAATGTGGAAGAACAGTAGCTAAGGTATTACTGTACCTTTCACTACCGTCATATTGAATGGCAGATAGTAATTAAGTGAGACCGAAACTCCACAATAGCCAACACCCAATGATTTGCCTGCTCCACAAACACCAGGACGAACAGATCATTTGCTTCAACAAATAGTATATTGTAAAATATATAGACCCTTACCAAGTAGTCTTTCAAAACAAATTAAACTAAAAAATCAAAATCTCTCCAATTAACTTTCTTATTATTAACTTTCCACAAGCCCCTGATCCTCGAATCGAAGTGGCTATCGAGTATCATGCACCTTGAATACAGCTTATTCTTATAAACACGCATCTTCTTCTTCAAATAACAGGAAATGACATCAATATGCTACAAAAAAATAAAACATAACAATAAGCAAATAATCTCCTTAAATAAAAAAACTAATAAATAAAGAATAATATAAAAAATAACATGATACAAAATATATTGACATAACCTGACAAATTCAAATAAATAATCTGTAAAGTTCCAAAAAATGAACACAGAATCTATCAGGTTACAAATAAGAACCTCTCAGATTCCAAACTATTCTTTATTGAAAATTTTAACTGCAATACTTTCAAACACTTTTTCAAAACTGTTGCTGTAATATTAACATATTTGAATATCAATTACCAAAAAAACAAAAAAAAGAAAACAGAAAAGAGAAAGAAAAAACACATACTGAGTCAGAAAACCACCATTAGGAGTAACTAATTCATAAAACGAATATTTGTCAGAAACTATATCAACTTTAAAATCCAATGATTTGTCAATCTTATCAAAACCTTTTGCCCACTTCTTTTTCTTGCAACAAAACAAAAAAATGAAAATTAAAACAAGGTAATTATATTAAACAAAAAAACAAAACAAAGAGTTTAGTTTCACACTTCTTCGTAGGCTTATAGCTTCTATAGTATTAGTCGTCAAATCTGGTTGCATCCTCAGCAGAAGGTTCAGCATCAATTTTATCAGAAATTGGTCAAAAATTGAAAAAATCAATACTCCCAAGGCATCTCTGAGATGCTTCTTGAGAAGCTTGTTGAGACACAGCAAAAGCTTCATAAAAAATGATGACTCGCTTATTTATAGGTGTAAAATCATCCTTCTCACAATCATCTTGCAAAAATAAATAATTTAATTACAAAGTAAAGAAAACATAATTACAAAAAAAAAAAAAAGAAGGCTGAAGAAAATTGCCAAAGAGCATATAAAATCGTTAGTATCATCAGCATCAATCTTGTCCTCGACTTCTTCAAAAAGAACTTCATCATCCCCAATCTTCTCATCAGCTTCTTTCCTAAGAACTTCTTCCGGAATATGAATACCTTGTTGTTTCTTGCCATTCTTCTCAGCTTCTTCGCTAATAACTTCCTGATGATAGTCAACATCTTCTGTTTCGTCATTCTTCTTATGTGGTTTTTGAATAAGAACTTCATCCTGACAGTCAACATCTTGACTATCAAAATGAGTAGGTGACTGATCAACTACATCTTGTTCGGTAAAAACACGAATAGTAGAGTCAATCACCTGCTCAATATGATCCACAAGAACATCCTCGAAGATGGAATCATCATCCACATCTTTTTACTGACTTCTTTTTTAATTACATCTTCTTTCTTTTGCTCTTCCTCACCTTCGTTCTCTTCACCAAAATGGGCATCCTTTTTCAACAAATCCTTGTCCTCAGCTCGTCCAACATCTTCTTATTTGCCTTTCTTATTGTCACGCCCCGGAATACGGGAGGTGACGTGGTGGTTTAATTAAGTTAATTAAATAAAGATTTAGTTAAAATCAGGGTTTAAAATTCAAATTTATAATTACAAAATGATAATTTTAAAATTTGTTTAAGTGGAATAATTTAAGGAATTAAAATAAACCATTGTAATAATAAAACAAATGAAAAATAGCATTAAACAATTAAATATAGAGTGGAACGCGTATGGGTCCCACTGGCCTACATATTGTGCACACACATGTAGTACTGACAATATTATGATACAACAACAGTCCAAAATAAAAGAGAAATTAAAATCTTACATGCCTTGAGTTGTAATTTAACCTACCAAATTCTTCTACTGGTCGTGAGTCCGGTCGGCGGACTCTTCTCCAATCCTAAGCTGATGCCCACCTAAGGTTAAGATTTTAAAATAGATAAAAATGTGAGCGAAAGGCTCAGTAGGACTATATTTGCAAAATTATCCGACTTTAAAAGAAATTTCGTGAATCAAATAAACATATAGAAAACGAGCTAGAACAACCAAACAAATAAATAATTAAATGTGAAATTTAATAAAATATAACCTTCACAAAACAATTCAAACAAGTCAACCAAAAAGAATACCGTTTTCCTTTTCTGGGCAAACCATATGTATTTCACCACCGTAGTGGCCCAGCTGGGTTTCGGGACCTGCCCCCAAGGTCGTTCACTACACGATCCGATCTCTGATATGGCATCATGCCCTCAAATATATATATATACATATATATCTCTTTGATTCATAAGATCTCTTCTTTACCAAATATAATCATTTATATTCATTATGAGGTTCATTATGAACATTTCTCAATCAACTGCTTGTAAAGATATTTAAATAAAATCATTTCCCAATCTGTCATTGAAAACATTTGATAGAAATTCATTTTTGGCTTAAATTATTTTGAAAATAGGGCTACCAAAGAAGAGGGGTACAAGTCCTACCTTGATATTCGTGTCGGTGTCCCACACCTTAATCCCGATCCGCTATACGTTAGCTCCGTGGATCCACGCACAAATCCTAAATACATAGTAACTTAGTCTATTAGTATCTAACCCGAGGTATCCTATGGTACTAAATCACCTGATGGT
>CAMOHE010052609.1:0-21059 GCA_946598075.1 Artocarpus hirsutus | reverse complement strand
GGTGCTTGTTTAAGCCCATATAGAGACTTCACCAATTTGCAAACTTTCTTTTCTTGTCTTGGAGCAATACAACCTTCTGGTTGTTCCATATAAATTTCCTCTTCAAGGTCTCCACTAAGAAAAGTAGTCTTTACATCCATCTGATGTACTTCAAGATTCCGCAAAGCGACAATCACTAAAATCATTCTTATGGAGGTTATTCTTGTTACAGGAGAATAAGTATCAAAGTAATCAAGGCCTTCTTTTTGTCTATAACCTTTTATAACAAGTCTAGCCTTATACTTGTCAATTGTTTCATCTGTTTTCATTTTGCGTTTGAAAATCCACTTAGAACCTAGCGGTTTACTTCTTGGAGGAAGGTCCACTAATTCCCAAGTATGATTCTACATGATGGAATCAATTTCACTTTTATGGCTTCTTTCCATAAAGGAACCTCAGATGAGCTTACAGCTTCATTGAAAGTTTGAGGTTCAGCCTCTAGCATATAGGTCAAAAAGTCTGGTCCAAATGATCTTTCTATCCTTGCCCTTTGCTTCGTCTAGTCTCTTCTTCTTCAATTTTGGTGTCAACTTCTTGATGATCCTGACTATTCTCTTCAATAGTCTCAAACGTTCGTTTAAATGAACTTGGACCATTCTCTTTGGATTTATAAGGAAATACATGTTCAAAAAATGATGCATTCCTAGATTCCATTATCGTGTTCTTGTGAATCTCAGGGTTTTTAGATTCATACATAAGGAACCGATAAGCACTACTGTTGTGGGCATAACCAATGAAGATACAATCAACTGTTTTTGGACCTATTCTCATCTTCTTTGGTGTAAGTACCATTACCTTTGCTAGACACCCCCACACTCTTAAGTATTTGTAGGAAGGCTTTCTACCTTTCCACAATTCATAAGGGGTCTTGTCTTCTTTCTTTCAGGGTACCTTATTTAAAAGGTAATTAGCTGATAAAATAGCTTCTCCCCACATGTTCTGGTGCAATCCAGAACTTATTAACATCGCATTCATCATATCCTTTAAGGTACGATTTTTGCGTTCAGCTACACCATTTGACTGAGGTGAATAGGGTGGCGTAACCTCATGAATAATACCATTTTGTGCATAAAATTCACTTAATGGTTCTACATATTCACCACCACGGTCACTTCTTATTATCTTAATCTTCTTATTAAGTTGATTTTCAACTTCTTGCTTATAGAGAACAAATTTCTCAATAACTTCATCTTTGCTTTTAAGCAAATATACATAGCAATATTTAGTGCTATCATCTTCAAATGTGACAAAATATTTAGTCCCACCTTTGGTTTGAACAAATTTTAAGTCACAAAATATTGCTATGTATTAAATCAAGTGGCTCGGTATTTCTCTCAATCATTTGAAACGAAGATCTCGTTAGTTTTGCCTCCACACATATTTCACATTTATGTTTGGGATCAATATTAAACGTGGGTATGTGATCCAAGTTAATTAATCTACGCAAAGTATCATAATTAACATGACTTAGTCTACCATGCCATAAATTAGAAGACTTAAGCATATAAGCGGAAGACTTTTTATTCTTATTTATGGAATTGGGCTTAACAGCCATTACATTCATTTTTCACATTCCATTTTTCACATATCCCTTTCCCACATACATCCCATGCTTAGACAAAACTAATTTATCAGCCTCAAAAACCATCTTAAAGCCATGTGAACTTAACAGAGTTCCAGAAATGAGATTCTTCCTAATATCAAGCACATACAACACATTTTGCAACTTAACTTCTTTGCCTGATGTCATTTTCAGAAATACCATTCCGTGGCCCTTGATATCAGATGTAGCTGAATTGCCCATGTACAGCTTCTCCCTAGAATCTGACAACACAAGTTCAGCAGAGGCAGCTTTATCACAGCAAACATGGCGTATGGCCCCAGTGTCCAGCCACCACTCCTTCGGGTTGGAGTCTACCATGTTGACTTCAGACACCACGGCGAAAAGACTGATGTCTGACACTTCTTGTGTGATGACGTCCATCACATTGGCCTCTTTCTTCTTATTTTTCTTCGGCAACCTACAATCTGCCGACTTGTGATCTTGTCACAGTTGAAACATTTTCCTTGAAATTTCTGCTTCTTTGAAATTTCACCTTTAGGTCCCAGCTTGAACCCCGACTTGGTTTTCTTGTTCTTGGAGCTTTTATCATGCTCCACCATATTTGCCTTGGCAACAAACTTGTTAAAAGGCTTTTTCTCAAATATTCTATTGTCTTCCTTAACGCGAAGTCAAACAATAAGATCTTCAACGCTCATCTCCTTACGCTTGTGTTTTAGAAAGTTTTTGAAATCATTCCACGCAGGGGGTAGCATCTCTATGATTGCAGCTACCTGGAAAGACTCGCTAATTACCATTCCTTCAGCATGAATTTCATGAATGAGTAATTGCAGTTCTTGAACTTGACTAATTACAATCTTAGAATCCACCATTCTGTAGTTCATGAATCGTCCAACTATGAACTTCTTAGCACCAGCATTTTCTATTTTATATTTATGGTCCAAAGACTCCCACACTTCTTTGGCCGTTTTTTTCAGACTATACACATTATAGAGTGCATCAGTCAAACCATTCAAAATATAGTTTTTTCACAAGAAGTCAGAATACTTCCATGCTTCAACAGCAAGCAAGGTCTGTGCATTTGTTTTATCCTCTCTAACAGTAGGAGGATCCTCTTTCAAGAATCTCGCAAGATTCAGTGTTGTCAAATAAAACAACATCTTTTGTTGCCAAGTTTTAAAATTCAGTCCATTGAACTTTTCAGGTTTTTCGTTGTGGTTCACAGGAACCGTAACAGACAAAGGTTATGTCGAGGTCGAAGCATGGACCAAAGGAAACGGCATCGGTGTCTTAGAAGTGCTCCCAATTTGAACATTTTAAGTTGAAACAACATTCATGTTATCACCCATTTCTTCAATTTGAACTTCAACTTCAACAAATAGAACCAAAGTTAGTTACCTTTAAAATTAAAGAAACAGAGTGATAACAACAAAACGTTAAACAATCTGTTATTAACAACCAAAAATAATAATAATAATAATAATAAAACAAATTATATAACTTAAAAAATATAATGTAAACAATCTATTATATATAACAAACTTGATAAGAGGTTTTTAATATATGGAATAGTATATACAAAGGAAATGTAAACAAAAAATTCCTAGATATATATAATCTGTAAACGTTTATAGATGTTAACTGGTTAATATATAACATAATCATTCATCTATAACATTGCAAATAGTAAACAGTTTAACATATATAGCAGTCATATATAACATACCAAAAGAACATTAAAATGTAATAACAAAAGTACATAGCGTATATAATATTGAAACAGTAAATATAATGAATATATAGATTAGAACAAAATAAAACAAACTATTATAATGAATATGTTATTATAATGTAGACGGTTGAAGGAAATAATAAGACTGTTATAAACTTATAACATAGGCCAACTGATATAAAACTGTTACATAAACATATATATATATAAAACCAAAAAATATAAACTATTTTAACAACTGTTATATTTTTTTAAAACGTAAACAATTATAAACAAAATAAAAACAACAAAACTTTCACTGTTTATACAATTGAATATAGCGAAAACAATCAGAATTTCAATAGAATGAAAACAAACATGGGATATAGAATATGACATATTCCTTCGAATCCTACTCCTAGTTTGTCTACATGGAAGATCTGTTTTAAGATTGTTGATATATAATAGCAAATAATATGAATAAAACATTGCATGTATTACTAACAGGATTTGCAAACAATTATAGTATGCATAAAACAAACAAATTACAATTGTAAAGATAAAAATAAGGAAAGGTATAACAAAACCTTCAACTTCAACTTCAACTAAAACAAAGTGGTAATTGAACAGATGAATGGTCGAGGCACGTGAAGCACACGCTTTCCTTAAAACAGATTCGTCCCCTCCGGTTGTGCACAAGGTTACAACGGACGTCTGTCTCCTAGGATATAACGACTAGCAACGGAATCTTAAGCACTATCGGATACCGTTTCCGGTAAACTTGAAACAGTGTTTTATTCTATCACCAAAAATGACTACAACCAAACTAAATAGAACTTGAAAACAAAGTAAAATCTCTATTTTTTTTTTAAGTGCAACTTCTATATATATCTATCTATGTCAAACATGTGGAGGATTGTTCTATATATAGGCTTAAGAAAATAGATGTTACAATCTAAATTATAATGAGCCTTTATTTAGAATTTACGTGCATAAAAGCACCGGTTGCAACCCTCCATATTCCATGATAATGGTGCTCATAATCTCCCATTAAACCATTGATTGTAACCTTCTATTTTCCATGATTATGAAGCTCATAATCACCAATTAACCATGCATTTGGGTGTTACAACATGAGGTTTATGACCTCCATTAATCTCCACTAATGAGCATCAATTTCTTATTTACCAAATTGCCATTTTCCAACACATGTCCTGTCCGCCCTACCGTTCGTTGTCGTTGGGCTATGGCACCTTTTCAGCCACATCAAGCTCCACGCTCTCCACCCAACTACCTACACATGCCAGGCATGGTTCCCTACCTCCAAACTCAGACATCTCGAGCTGTATCTAATGATGGCTGGCGGCTTATTCTCTATCGCCATGGAGGCTTTCAACAGCCCAAAAATTCACAAGCCTTTCGACCCCGACGGCTCCATCCCTTACAATCATCTCCATCACTTCGAACATGCCGCCATTTCCATGACATTCTTCACATACGCCCTCCTCTCCATAATCATCGACCGCGTCACCTTACCAGCAGCAACAAAGCAGGCACGGCATGGCCTGACCCTATTCCTTGGTGCCGTCGCCTTAGGCCAGGAACTCCTCCTCTGCGATCTCCACACAAACGATCATGAGGGTCCCGAGGGGCATTTCCATATGCTTCTTCAGCTCTTCATTCTCGTATCCTTTATCACAACCCTATTGGGAATTAGATTTCCCAATAGTTTTATGATCGGTTTCATTCGGTCTTTAAGTTTATTTTTTCAAGGGGTTTGGTCTATTATGCTAGGTGTTATGTCCTGCTTTGATTGCAAAAGGGTGTTGGATGAACTATGAAGAAGTCGCTACGTGGTTCGTTGTGATGGAGAAGCCTCTCTTCACCGGGCCAAGTCTCTTGCCAACCTTCTTTTCAGTTTTTTTGTGATTAAAATGGCCGTGTTTGGAGTTTGTTTTTATTTGCGTTTGGTGAAGATTTATGGGGAAAATGCTGAGAATTTTTCACTTCATTTGAAAGCCCACAAAGAGGAGAAAAACACCGATGATTTTGAGCCCCGGAAGACAAGAAATCCCATTGACACTTCCAAGACTTCCACTGATGATCATGGCGGCGGATTTCGGCTCCTGCCAAGGTAGAGAATAATGGTTGGGTATGTGTACTATACAATAATTAAGTTGGTGAAGATATCCATTCTGCTTCATTTGAATAAACAAGTTTGGCTGGAAGTATGTGACTGTAATGGAGTCAGACTCTTGTCCTAATCAAGGATTCTTAGTTTGCTCGAGTTCACTGTGATCTCATTTGTAATATATGAATGCCTTAATGCTTAGGCTTGCATTATATATGGTCGTATATTATATTATATTATATTATATTTGATATGGGACTTAAAGCATATAAGAAATGGCAATTGTCTTCCTTGACTACTAAACTTACAATTGACACACTCATAATACCCAAGTTTGAAACACCCGTGTTATTTTAACGGGTATGATTTTTATAAAAATCATATGAATAACATGTCACTTTAGTATTTCTTACCAAGTCTTCATAGAAAACATTCAAAATTTACCTATAACCCACTTCTACCAACCTTGTCCCCCTATATTAATGCTCAATTAAGTAGCCTCTTTCTCATTTGGCTAAAGGTCTCCGAAGGAGATATAGAATTAATTCACCTCAATTACTAGGAGGCATTGATATATTTTCTCAACCACCTTTTTAATGCTTCATTCATCTTCTTCCACAACTTGCCCCATTTGTTCCCTCAATTATATAGGCATTATTTACTAAAAGTCTCCAGGGGAGACATGATAATATTTTTTTTTTAATGCTCATTTGTTTCTTCCTACCACTTTCCCCATAAACCTACAATTATCTCCCGCTCCTCAATTATTTTGATGCCTTTTTATTCAACTATCACTATCTTCTGCTCTAATTTCTCATTCTCTCCCTTTCTCACTTCAATTTCTAACTAAAGACACAAAGCATAAATCTCTCTTTGCAGCCAAAGTAACTATAATTCCCAGCCATGTTTGAAGTTGTTTTGGAGTCAACTCATGCTTGATTTTTACCCAAAATTTGGTGTTTTTTAAAGGAGTTTTGAGGTAGGTTTTCTTTAATTCAAACTTGGTTTTTCTTATGTGTTTCTCCATCTTTAATGTATAATTTTCATGTTCAAAGTTCATGCAAATTTCTAATTATGTTAACATGCATATTTGAGCATTTATGAACAAAAAGTTGAGTCTTGAATAAAAACCGACAGCCAATCTTTATTTTGGTTTGATGATCATTTTGGTATAAAACTCTTGAGAATATGTTTATTATGATTATATAATGCATGCTGCATATTTTGGAATGATTTTGGGATTTTGATCAAGGATAGTATGCTTTGAGTTAAAGAAAAACTTGACATTCCATAAACTTTGTAATACCTCCATGGGCAGTAGCTCTTTCTTGAAATTCTAGAATTTGATGAAAATGAATTTTGTAAATTGGTTTGCATATTTAAAAAGTAGACATCGTAAGCTTTCCAACGAGCTATCATGAGCCTAAATCGGAGTTGTATTTTATTTTCTATGAATTTTTCAATTCTCGGATTGGAAACTAGTAAACCTACCAGTGGCAGTATATCACCCGTCTACCTTAAGTAAACCACCTGTTAACTCATGTGTTAATTGTAGATAGTGAACTCAACTTTGCTCACCTTCTAATCCCTTAATATCTTGCAACCTTTTCAACACTATCTTAAGTGATTTATGAATCTTATTAGAGACTAAAATATATAAATTTACACATAATTTATTTATAGATGTGGTTATATGTTGTGCTTTAGTTTTAATTGTCTTTATACACGACTTAGGATCAAGGGTGTGTGGAACTAATGTTACTTGATTTTGACGTTAAAAAAAGTGTATTTTCTAAGGTGATATTATCAGCTATTATCCAGGAGATAAAGAAGAAGAAGAAGCAGAAGGGGGATTGGAAGAGACGTGCTTGAGCAGGGAAGGGGAATGCTACAGCATTGAGTTTGGAAGAAGAAGCTGTTAAATGCGAGTTCGGGTGCGAGACACCACTTGCAGGTAAACGAAAGAAGAGTAAGGTGATTCTGAAAGATGTGACAAACGATATTTAGTCAGCGGAGGCTGATAACTCTATAAGATAGAGTTAAGTATTTTACCACTTGAGAAGCTTTCTCTTTGAGATTTTATTTTGTTTTTTATTTATTTTGTTTTGTTTTAATTAATTTTGTTTTATTTTAGTTTTTAATTTATTTTGTTGTATTTTGTAGTAATTTGTAAATTATTGCAAATAATTTTTTCTCCCCTTTATATTTATTTTCCTCGTATGTGTATTTAATTAGGTAAGAGTTGGGCTAAAATTGTAGTAAAAATTGATTAAATTCGAATTTGGGAAAGAAAAAAAAAAGAAAATCAAATTTTATCTCAGCTTCAATCGTAGCCGTAGGATGCAAATCGTGGACGGCTTAACTCTGAGGCATGCTATTCACGCGCTGTGGAGTAGAGAGTAGCCGACAGCCTCGGCAAGAATCACAGTCACGCAGGCCCCACCTGTCAGGCGCGTCCAGAAAGGAAGAAACGGTATCTGATCAGATTTTGGTGTAATTTTACCTGATTTTGGCCGCCGTCCTCTGGTAAATTCAATCCTTTAGACTAGGTTTGGTGCGCGGGCACGATGCACCACAAAATTGTTGCCTAATTACTCAGATCACACTTGGAGAACGCATATGAATCAGACCACATTTTGTGCATATTTTATTTCAAATGCATGCCTAAATATAAGCCTTGGTTTTGAACGATGAAATCCCATCCCAGAGTTTCATAAGCTCTAATTAATAAGAGGGCTTCTTTGCTCTCAGGAGCAATGCTCCGAAAAGAAAAAAGAAAAAAGAAAAAAAAACTAAAAATAAAAAATATTTTCTTTTGTTTTTTAGTGTTTTGAGAGTTAGAGAGTGTTGAATGTAAAAAGAGGGCCTACTAAAACTTGTCTATGTTTTGGGTCATCTCTAAACTCTATCTTTTGGAATATACTAATGTTTAATATTTTTGTGGTATGCTTTTATTATCATGTTGTGCACGGTATTTGGCTGAGTGGTAGGGACCAAGCTGAGTGGTGGGAACCGTAGATCATAATAAACTTAGGCATAATTAATTGACATAAAGATATAGTGTGTTTTTATGCTTAAGTATATATTTGGTGTCACTCGAGAGAGAGGGAGAGCACTAAACAGGATAGAGAATTCGACCATCAACATAGTATGAGGATATCACAATAATATATTTAATTGACTATGATTGGATTAATTTTAGTGAAATCATAATTCCCAACGTTTCTAGGATTTTTTTATTTTGTTTAAATTTTCTTGTTAAATTTTATTTTCTTTAATTTTTAAAATTTAGATTTTATTGTTCAAATAATCTTAAAGTTAAGACAATTTTGGTAGTTAATAAAAATTAACATAATCCTCGTGGGAATAATATTTTAACTCATCACTTTATTACCTACTATGATTATGTACACTTGCGTATTCAAAATTTCCATAATAAGTTTTTTACGCCATTGCCAGAGATTGTTTGTTTAATTTATGTTAATATCAATATCAATTAGCAATAGGATTAGTTTGATTTTTTTTTTTTTTTAGAAAAATTTTGTCGAGGAAATTTTAAAATGTATTATAGTCAAGTCCTCGCGAATTTTGCCTAACGATATTCAGAGCCATTACTTTGACTCAGAGTTTAGGTAGAGCGGACTTAGGACTTAGAATTCAAAAGACCAAAAAAAAAATCAAATAGTCAAAAAAAAAAAAAAGAGTCAACCAGTCATAGAAACAAATATGTCTTCCTCCCACTCATCTAGGAAATCAAAATCGTTTGTGTCTTCTGTGGTTCCAATCTTGTAAAGATAAAGTATACATAGAGGCCGTAGAACACTTAAGACATATCTTAGCATATAGAAAGATTAACCTAGTGTATGGAGGGGATAGCATAGGTTAATGGGAAAAGTAATAACAACAACTCAGTCTAGTGGTGTACAAGTATTAGGGATTACTCCAGATGTTTTGGCTGAGGGAAATCATTGTGGGAAGGCCATAGGTGAAGAAAAAAGAGTTGCATGCATCTAAGAACATATAGAAGTCATGACAAATATAGCTGATGCATTCATATCCTTACCTGGGGGTCTAGGCATCCTGGAGGAAATGTTTGTAGTTGCTAGCGAGCACCTATTAAGCCTTCATTCTAAACCCTTAGAGTTTTTAAATGTTAATGATTTTTATGATGGTCTGTTTCAATTTTTAGATCATGTTGTGGAAGAAAATTTCATTGTACAGGCTAAAAGACAAATCTTTATTATCGCTCCAACTGTTGAGGAAATATTAGACAAGATGCAGGTTGTACATCTGGAGGCCGACAATGTAACTTCAAGGCTAGATTGGAATAAAGGCAACAAGAAGTGACCGTTAGATTTGAACCTCTACCTGTGATCTTTCGGTTTTACCCGCAGCATGTTCACAATCATGTTTTTTTTCTTACCTTCAATACCGTTCTTCTCCATGTGATGTTGTTTCTTTTCTCTATCTTTTTCCTTTTTGTTGATAGTTTTTTGTTTAAATGTTAAAAAAATAAAAAAAGAAAACAAAAAATCAAGCCCAAAAAAATTTATTATGTGTTTTGTGGCATGCTGTTGTTAAAACCTTTAGATTCATGTTATCTAGTGTTGGGATGGCAGATGCATGGAGTAACTAGTACTCTCAAAATGCAACTCACTTCGATCTGATTATGTAATTTATCGAGTGCTTCTATATCCATATTCCATTTTGTATTTGTATGCATGCACGATTAGGATACATGATATGACGGAGTACTTGTACTCTCGAAACGTGTCATTGTCATGTCTATAATATATTGCATTCTATTGTGTGTTAATTTTCATCTGACAGGTAAAAAATAAAACTAAAAAAATAATATATATATATATATATAAAAGAAAAAATTGAAAAAAAATAAAAATATCAAAACCTCCATCGATCAAGTATGTCTGTTCTTTAACCTTTTCTTATCTTTTAAACATGGAGGACAATGTTCATTTCAAGTTTGAGGGTATGGCACCAAAAAATTTTAATTTTTTTTTTCCTTTTTGTTTCTCTCGGTTTTTATTTTTCTATAAAAGAACTTTAAACTATGTGAGTTTTACTTTTAACTTTTGTTTTGAGTTGATGTCCAAGGCCACTGATAGATCTATTTTGAAATGTATGTAGCTCTTGAAAAATGATAAAAATTGTGTACATTTAGGTTTTTAACTCATTTGTTAGTTCTGTTTTACTTAAAATCCTTTGACTCTTAAATACACATTACCAAGATCACTTTGCTCTTTACTTAGAGAACGTTTATGTGATTCAGTAACTTTTTTAAAGTTTATAAACTCTAGAACTTGTCTGATAATCTCTCAAAACAAAATCCTATGCTGCATAACATTTAGGACATAATTTAGGCTATCTTTGGATCGTTTAAGCCTTTTTGAACTTACCTTGATATACATTATATCCATAGTCATCCAGTTGAGTCTTATTTTCCTTTTTTCTTTGTCACCCACAAATTTTTAATTTAACCCTGAATTATTTTTTTTTCCTTTTTGAATTTTCACTCATAAACATGCTGATTATTTTATAATATATTTCAAAGTATTCTTGTATATGGGAGGAAGGGGGTGTTGTGATAGTTAGTTTTGTATCATTTTATTTTTATTTACATTTCAACTTTTGATGTTAAAAGAAAAAAAATTTTGAAAAAGCAAATAAAAAATGAAAAAAAAATTGAAAAAAAAAACACAAAAAAGTATATCTAAAAAAAAGAATAAATAGTCGATGAAATAAGAAAAGAAATTTAAATCTTGGGGGAAATTTTGTAAGTTGGGATATAGGTTTGTTCTCTATGTAAGGTCTGTGAACAAATGTATGTATTAATGAGCAATTTGAACTTTACACTTATATCCAAATATCTAACCCATTACCCGAGCCATACATTACAAGCTTTTTGAAAGCCTACTAGTCCTAAGTGTTGTGTTAGCCTACATTAGTGAGGAGAGATATGAAAATCAAGCCCATGGAGTTCCAATTCTATTTTTAAACGACTAATTAGCATAATACGATTCGAGTAGTAGCAGCTAATTGTAATTGGTTTTCACACACTCAGAGGGTTATAAGTAGGATAAAGTTAACATTTGAATTTAACTTCTACACATTCGTAATATTTTTAATTTTTCTTCAACTGTAGAAGTTGCGAAAATTGTGAGGCCTACTTTCAAAACATCAACTCATTACTTTCGTGTTTTTATGTGTTTTCAGTTTTCGTTTGTTTTTCTTTTGCTCAAAGATTATCAAAATCTTAAGTTTGGGGGTGTAATAATTCTATAAACTAGAGTTATTTTACTGCATTTTATGTGTAAAATTGGCGTTGTCCTTGAGATTTTATTTTGTTTTTGATTTTTTTTGTTTTGTTTTAATTAATTTTGTTTTATTTTAGTTTTTAATTTATTTTCTTGTATTTTAAAGTAATTTGTAAATAATTAATGTACTGCAAATATTTTTTTCTCCCCTTTATATTTATTTTCTCATATGTGTATTTAATTAGGTAAGATTTGGGGTAAAATTGTGGTAAAAATGGATTAAATTCGGATTTGAGAAAGAAAAAAAAAAGAAAATCAAATTTTATCTCAGCTTCAATCGTGGCCGTTGATGCAAATCGTGGACGGCTTAGATCTAGAGCGTGCCACGCACACAATGTGAGAAGAGAGTAGCCGACAGCCTCTGCAAGCATCACAGTCACACGGGCCCCACCATTCACTGGCGTCTCAATCACTTGACTAATCAGGCGGGCGCGAATAATACACGCGTATCAGGCGCGTGTAAAGAGGAAGAAATCGTATATGATCAGATTTTGGTGTAATTTTACCCCATTTTGGCCTCTTTTCTTTGGTAAATTCAATCGTTTGGACTGGGTTTGGTGCGCTGACATGAGGAAGCAAAAAATTGGTGCCTAATTACTCTGATCACACTTGAAGAATGCATGTGAATCAGACCTATTTGTGCATATTTTATTTTAAAGACATGCCTTTTCATTGCTATATAAGCCTTAGTTTTGGGCACTGAAATCCCATCCCAGAGCTTCCTAAGCTCTAATTAATAAGAGAGCTTCTTTGCTCTTAGGCGCAATGCTAAGAAGAAAAAACAAGAGAGAAAAAGACAAATAAAAATAAAAAATTATTTTCTTTTGTTTTTGAGTGCTTTGAGAGTTAGAGTGTTACATGTAGAAGGAGGGTCCACTAAAACTTGTCTAGATTCTTAGTCATCTCCAAACTCTATCTTTTGTTATAAATTAATGTTACTTTAATATTTTTATGGTGTGCTTTTATTATCATGTTTTAGTTTTATTTTTGTTAGGATTATGATGTAGCTAGATTTATGAACATTTTCTTTAGTTAAATTATATAATTGTGAACCTCATATTTATTTGAGTATTTACACTGTACTTAATGCTTTTAATTAGCTGGCCACTTTAGATGATTAAATAAATCATAATGAAACCGAGAGGAGATTTGTGATTAAGATCATGTGCAAAATACCATAAATTACATGGAAGATAAAGACATACTTACATGGTTTGCGTGGTTACAATAAGAATTACCACATATCATAATAAACTTAGGCATAATTAATTGACATAGAGATATAGTACGTTTTATGCTTAAGTATATTTGGTGTAACTCAAGAAAAAACACTGAATAGGATAGAAAATTCGACCATCAACGTAGTATGAGGATATCACAATAATATATTTAATTGACTAGGATCAGATTAATTTTAATGATATCATAATTCCCAACTTTTTAGGATTTTTTTTATTTTGTTTAAATTCTCTTGTTAGATTTTATTTTCTTTAATTTTTAAAATTTAGATTTTTATTGTTCAAATAATCTTAGAGTTAAGACAATTTTGGTAATTAATAAAAATTAACACAATCCTCATAGGAGCGATTCTTTAACTCATAACTTTATTACTTGTTACGATTACATGCACTTGTATATTTGAAATTTCCACAACAGAGGCTGAGTTTCAGCCCTACCGATAGCCATGAGTTGTCTTAGTTGGGGCGCCTGAGGACTTCGAAAAGCTTTGGAGGCTTCTCTAGAGCTATAAACCAAACTTAGGTTTTCTCATGGAAACTAAGTTATGGTGCGTTTTGAGGAAACAACAGTTGAAACAACGCCTGGCTTTTTCATAGGGCTTCTACGTAGACAATGTTGGTAGGAGTGGAGGTTTAATGCTCTGGTAGTGGGATGAATGGGATGTTGCTATTCTCAATTACTCACGCTCTCATATAGATGCTTGAATTGTCTTACATGGAAGGAAAGTGTGGCAATTCACTGGTTTTTATGGAGTTCCAAAACAAGCACAAAGGAGACACTCATGGGAACTTTTGAGGCGTTTAACGTTGGTTAATACAACTGCCGTGCATTTGTACACGGGACTTCAATGAAATTTTGTTCTCAACCTAAAAACAAGGGGATATTTATAGAAAGATTAGAAAGGTATGCGGGTGCACTTCGTAATTGGAGCTCCCAAAAGTTTGGGAACATCCCGCATAGGGAAAATGAGATGCAAAAGGAAATTGAAGAGTTATATAAGCTGCAGCAAACCTCCACTGTCATTGCCTGTATCTATAGCCCCAAGAGAGATCTGGAGTGTATCTTGGTGATCAAAGAGCAATATTGAAAGCATTGTTTGAGATTCAATTGTCTTAAATTTGGAGACCAGAACATCAATTTTTTTTTTTTTCCAGAGGAAAGCCTCTCCAAGGAGAACCAAAAAGGAATCGAATGGCTTAAAAGATGAAACGGGCAATTTAACAGTGGAGGGCGTGACGGGGAACGGGAGGTGACGGGGCAGTTTAATTAAGTAAAAATTTTAATTAAATACAGATTTAAGAAATTAATTAGTTATGACAAAGTGATAAATTAAAACCTTTTTAAAAGCAAGCATTTATATTAATTTAACAAATCAAAATAACAAAGTAAACAATAAGAAAATAATAAAGAAATATAAAGAAACAAGAATAGGTCCCACTAACTCACATATTATGCACACACATAGTAATGACAATATTAAATTACAACCATAGTCCAAAATGTAGAGAGAGAAAGTTAAAGTGATACATGCCTTGATTTTATTATTTATTTAACCTACTTGGTTCTTCTACTGCTCGAGTGTCCTATCTGTGGACTCTTCTCCAATCCTAAGCTAAAATCCATCTAGAGGGGGAAAGGGGTTTTAAAACAAATAAAATATGAGCGAAAGGCTCAATAGGACTATATTTTTAGAAACTTTTAATTAAAAAAACGAGGATTTCATAATCCAAGAAGTATTTAGAAAATAGACTTAATGAATGAGAAAATAAAATTCAATGAAATTATTCTTACCAAAATCGTTTATTGGTCGACCAGAAAGAATATCATTTTCTTTACCTAGGCAAACCATATGTATAACACCAGCATAGTGGCCCAGTTAGGTTTCGGGACCTACACCCAAGGTCGCATGCTACATGACCCGATCTCTAAATATGGCATCATGCCCTCATATATGTTTTTCATTACTTAAATCCCATATTACCAAATATTCTTAGTTACATTCATTATGTGATTCATTATGAACACACATTTACCGACAAATAATGAAAATTGCTAAGAAGATTATCTAAACCGTTCCTTGAAATTTGTTTTAAGAGAAATCATTTCAAAAGAAATCACTTTGAAGGAAATCATTTTGTAAAAGATCATTTTTGAAAGAAATCATGTTGTGGCCAATAGCCTCCTTTTGAAAACATTCAAAACATTATATCATTTTTTGAAAACATTTTGGAAGAATTTCTTTAAGGCCAAAATCATTAAAAACCTAGCTACCAAAGAAAGGGGTAGAAGTCCTACCTCAATACTCATGCCGATGTCCTACACCACAATCTCGATCCACTATACATTAGCTCCGCGGAACTACGAACAACCTTAAACATAAACTAAGCTCATCAATTTCTAGCTTAGGATATTCTATGTTACTAATCTACTTCATGGTGTCCTAGTGTGTCATTTAAGTCCACAAAATCATATTGGAGGTTTAAAATCTCTTTTGGGGTTGAAAACGGGTGAAAAATAACAAAATTCTACCATGTCAGATTGGCCTGCCGGTCACCCTAGTTCAGTCGGCCGAACTGTGCAGTTTAGCCTGCCGAAAAACCAAGTCCGATCGGCCAACTTTTTCAGGTTTGGCTTGTCGGTCGTATGAATCTAGTCTGCCGAACTCATGAATCCAGCTTGCCGAACTGAAAAATTCTAGAAATTTTCAAGCATGGGTCTCGGCCTCCATGAGCCCAAATCTTCATTTCAACCTGTTTTTGTCAATTCTCAAGCATAGAAAACATCTATGGATGATAAAGAAACATTATAGAACACTTTTGGACTAATTTAAACAAGATTTGCACAAAATTTTTTTGAATAAATCCAAAAATAGAGGAAAATAGAGAAAAATAAAAAATCTCAATTTAAATTCATTTTTCTTCAAACTAAGTTTAAAATCTAGTTATTTTAAGTTCCTCTAACTTAGGTTAGAGGTTTTCTAAGCTCAAATGATCTTATATTTCAAAATACAAGAAAAATAAAAAAATTGAAAAAGTTTTGAAATTTAGAAACCAACGTTGAATTCGAGCTTTGAATCATGTTTTTGGTCGTCCAATCGAGTCCTCGAGCTTCCCATGTACTAAATACCGAAGCTTGGGCGTGATTTTTGAATCAAAAATTTGAGAGAAGAGAGAGAAAGAGAGAGAGACAGTGAGAGTGATGAGAGAAAGAGAGGGAAAGAGAGAGAGAGAGACGTGAGTGAAAAAGGGAGAGAGAGAGGGGTATAAATAGAAAGAGAAATGGGCGGTTTTACTATGTAAAAATTGTGTGCCGCCCACGATTTTGTAAAATGGGATATATTTGACATTTAACAAATTATTTTGTTTCAAAATTCAAAATAGCAAATAAAAGTAATTAAGAGTAATTAAAAATCATTAAATTAATCAAAAATAACATTAATTTAGAAATATCTCAAAATAGTCAAATTAAGTTTAGAAATACACTATGGCACACTAATTCACCATTTACACACTAATATCACTTAATTAATTTTAGAGCGTTACAACTCTCCACCCCTAAAAGAAATTTCGCCCTAGAAATTTACAAATCAACTCAAAAACAAAACAAATGCAGATACAAGTCCCGCATAGAATATTCTAATTCGCAAGTGGCTTTATCAACCCCGTGATGCTGCCACATGACTTTTACTAGCGGTATATCATGACGTCGTAAGCCAATCACTTTCCAATCGATAATCTAAACCAACATCTTCTCGTATATCGTGTCTTTCTTAATATGTACGTCTTGAAACGAGACTATCTTGTTCTGCTCAGGTAAACATTTTCGAAGCATCCACACATAGAATACATCGTGAACGTAAGAAAGTTCTAGAGGAAGATCTAGGCGATAGGCAACCATACCCACGCGCTGAGTAATCTCGAACGGTCCAACATACCTCGGTGCAAGCTTAGTACTTACTTCGAACTGCACGATGCCTTTACAAGGTGACACCTTCAAGGGGACAAAATCTCCTACCTTGAATTCTAATGGTCGGCGTCTCCTATCCGCATAGCTCTTCTGCCTCCTCTGAGCTGCCTTCAATCAATTTCGTATCATGGTGATTTTCTCGTTGTTGTCGCAAATTTCATCTAGCCTGAGAATAACTCTTTCTCTTTGTTTGTACCCAACACACCGGTGACCGACATGGTCATCCATACAGTGCTTCAAATGATATCATCCTAATGCCTACTTGACAGTTATTGTTGTACCCGACTCTACCAAACGCAAATGTCGTTTCCAATTTTTGCCAAAATCCAATACATATGCATGCAATGTGCCTCTGAAAATCCGAATACCTCAAGAAAACTGCCTATTGGTCTGAGAATGAAGAGTTGCACTGGAACCAAGTCTATGCCCAAAACTTCCTGAAAGCTCCTCCAAGAACTCGTTGCAAACACTAGGACCTAATTGGATTAAAACACATCAATTTCATCGACTTGCCAACAACAACCCAAACCACATCACATCCTTGCACCGTCCTCGGCAACCTAGAGAAGAAATCTACCATGACATGCTCTCATGCTGAAGCTGACCAATGGGCTCCTGATGCTTGGCTGTCACCCGCAGACAAATCACGCACTTGGTCACGTACGCTTAAACATATTTCTTCAGGCTTTTCCACTAGTACTACCTCTAGAAAATGCAATGCATCCTCGTGCTTCCTGAATGAATGGCGAACTAAAATTTGTGAGCTTCATTCATCCAGGTTTTCTTCACTCCCTCGATTGCAGACACTGCTAGACGTTCCTTGAGACTACAACGATCCACCAGTAAGAATACCTCCGGTTCTTCAAACTGCTCTCTAGTCGGCATTTGCGTCCATCCTCCCTGAAGATATTGATCTCACCACTAATTTTACCTCACCATTTGAACAAGTACTAAAATTGAATTCTTGAAATAAGCCGATGCCAAATCAGAGTCTTCATGGTACTGTGGTCCATTCTTGCCCATAGTAGCATTTCTAACCAGTCCTTTAGTGTTAGATATACGTGAATCTCGCTAGACCTCCTGCTGAGCATGTCTACAACCACAATTATAACACCCGTCGATTTTCATGTAACAATTTATGATAAATGTGAAATGACATTAAGTAATCATTTTATGATATGTGTTATGATATATGGTGCTAACCATTTTATTCAAGTGTTATGACAGGCGACGGTCACGTGGAATTGATAGGCTCAAGTGTTCATGTTATTACTGTTATATGTTTAATCATAATTTTATGATAATTTAATGTTTTGGATGATTTTTGGTATGTTAGGGCAGATCGATAGGCTGGACCATTTAGTTCAGCAGGCCGAAATGACCCCTCTCAAAATGGCAGGCCAATGGTATATCATCGGCAGGCTAGACTTCAGGAATCAACAGGCCTAAGTGGGACATCGGCAGGCCGATGACAGCTGACGAGCAGTCAGCAAAAATTTCACAAAATTTGTGACAGGGTTGATTATGTGATTGGATGATTTATTTTGATTAATTGACATATTTTTGGAATGATTTCTTTAATTTTGGTAAAGAAGCAATTGACTTTTGATTGATTTGAATTAATTGATAAGGTTTCCTATTTTAAAAAGGCAAGATATGGTAAGTGAGACAAAATTTGTTGACTTTCCCTTATTGCTCCCTATCGCCCACATGTATTGACCCCAATCTTAGTCAAAAAATTCTGATATTGAGGGAGGAGACTATCCTTTCTTTACCCCATTCTTATTTTTTTCACGTAAAACAATTCTCTCTCTCTCCCTCACGTATTTTCTCTTACTCTCTCTCTCTTCATCACGTGTTCCTCTTCTACTCTTCCTCTTGAAATTTCTTGTTATTATTGAGTAAAATATTGAATTTTTGGGCAAATTCAAAAGAAGATTGAAGAAAATCGTTTGGAGGTAAGGTTCTTTTTCTCGATATTTCTAAAAATTTGAGCACCTTTTAATCCGACTGTCATATCTTTCTCTTCAAATTTTGTTTTGCTCTAAATTTTTAATATGTTATTCATGTATGTATTATGTGTTAATCCTCAAAATTTCACCTCAATTGGATTTTTCTATGATTAGTTATGATTTTTCTTCTCTTTGTCACTCACTGTTGATTTATGCTAAACAGTAATGTTGAATTGTCTCTATGTTCCGACCCTTACATCTTTTCCTACAAAGTTCCGCTTGCTCTGAAATTTTAATATGATTTTCATGAATATGCTATGTGATGTTGCTCCAAATTTCGTGCTATTTGGTGTTATGTAGACTAAGATATTAAATAATCATGCTCTGTACCTCATAATAAATGGTTGTTGATTGTTTATGTTGCATAAAAATGTCGTTTTTGTTCATAATGCAAATTAAGGTTATTTTCCTCTAAATTTGGGGAATATGTTTATATTATATGTTAAGTTTTAGACTGAAAAATTTGGTGATGATTTTATTAATATTTTATATGTTATAGAATTTTTATTGTAACTAGGTTTTTGGGATTGTTTTATCCATGAAATTGAGAGATTGCTATTAGATGAAGTTTGAATGAGTTAATGATTTTTATTTAGTGATGTGAAATTTTGTAGTTCTGTTATTATATGTTAATGACTTGTAACATTAATTTTAGGGTCATAATAATTTTATTTTAATTATTGAAAAATGATAAATGCATGGAACTCACTGCTTACACATAGGATGTTATTTTTGGTCTCTGTCTTCTAAAGCATGATTTGAATTGTGTTGAATTTATTTGAAGCTAATCCTTGGGTATGTTGTAATTTTATATGTCTATTATATGTAGTATTTTTATTGAATTATTTTAGAATGTAGATAATTTATTATAAGAATGCAAGTGTGGACCGCTCACTATTTTGTTATTGCTGGCAATTTTGAAAGTGAATGTTATATGACTTATTTTAAATATTAAATGAAATTTTTATGACTAATGAAAAATCATGGCAATATATTTATATGTTATATTTATTCCTACACTAGTACAAAATGTGGATTCTACGACGGTTTATAACTGTCGTGGAAAAATTTCACGACGGTTAAAAAATCATCGTGGAAACCTCTGTCGTGGAATAAGATCGACTTTTCACGATGGTTTTTTACCGTCATGTAATAGAATAATTAACGTGTGAGATAGGTGGAAAGGTCATTTTCTACGACGGTTTTGGTGAAAAACTGTCGTGGAAGGCTTAGTTTCCACGATGGTTTTGTTGACAAACCGTCGTGGAAGGCTGAGCTTCCACGACGGTTTTTTACCAAAACCGTCGTAGAAAATTGGTATTTTCCAAAAAAAAAATTCTTCTGCAATTTTAATTTCCCACGGGATGGCCAGTCCTGTATGTTATCCATTACATCAAGGCCCTAATTACATTCAATAATTGTTGTATATTAAAAATTAATTTGTATTTACAAGATCATTTTACACTTGAGCTATTTTGAGCACTTTGTTAATCTACTATGACATGTACCTATCTAAAAAGCACAAACCTATTTACAAATTGTACCCACTCTAATCTAACTTCATGTATATCTGTATGTATATAAACTTCTTTTTTTCCTAAGGCTTGTGTACCACTTGTAATTATATCCCGCATGAAACGTAGAATAAAATAACCACATTTTATGTTTCCTTCTTGTCTTGGGCACTTACGTTTATAATATAACATTCCGTTTGGTTGGTTTGTGACACCGGTTCCCGCTTGAAGCTTCCAATCGTTAAGCGCCCTAATAATATATCATGTTTAAATAATAAATAAATTAATAGACGATACAATTATGTGAGACTAAAAAACAATTAATTTTGTAAGAAAATATTAATACTTACAATCTTGTGACTGATAAGAAATCCTCACGTGGTGGGTGTCCGAGGGGGTCAAACCGATATATTTGATCCTCCCATGGCAAAATAAGTCCTAACATCCAATGTTGTCCAACGTTGTATGGCAGGAAGAATAATTTCCCCCTCGGTGCTTCAGCTAATAGGTGGAGGAGTGATGTGGCACGCTCTCTATGATCACTCTGTAGG
>CAMOHE010052608.1:10184-63890 GCA_946598075.1 Artocarpus hirsutus | reverse complement strand
GGGGTATTTTGAGTTTGCAAACACAAAGGGTGCTTTTAAGCATTTTAATAATAAGAGAAGTAAAGTGGTATTTAGGCAAAATACATAAGGTGTTTTGGAGTATTTTTCCTTATTGAAATTATTTAAAGTTAAAATATAACATTTGCATACCCACCCCTCCACTTATGGGACTAAAGGTTCAACCTCGTTGTCGCAAGGAAGGATCATCAACGAAGCCATGTGATGCTCAACCATGGGACAAACTTGAGGGAAAAGGTCGTTGTCGGAGCCTCGTCACACCCGAGCACATTGGGCAAGAACAATCCCGCTATCGCCACAAAAACAAATCGATGCCGGAGAAAAACTCCAATTGTCCACAAGCACGAGAAATTGCACAGTCTTGAGCTTTGTCGCTTCCTCGTCGACCTAAGTGACGACGCGACTCCATCCACTTCTGCTTTTAAGTCTTCAACACAGATGATAGATTATGGGTAGACTGGCATCTTTGTTGAGGGTGAGCTCGACGTCACTGCCGAGGGGCCTACTCTAGGTGGTTTGCCAAATAGCTCAGCAAAGCTTCGAGGAGCTTACAATCGCTCCCGATGAGCTTAGGTCTTTTATCCGAGGTGCTTCTTAGGGTCCCTCGGGCTGTATCTTAACAAGTCGCCACCTCGAATTGAGTACCAGCTCGGGTCAGATTCCTCTTACTTCAAAGTGGGTTGCTACTCGCCATCATTGGCCAACAGATAGCAAAGAACTCACCGTCAGATGAGAAGCAATCCACCGTCGGAAGAACGTGACACTTGTCTTCTGCCATCTAACACACCTTAATGTGACACTCGGGTTATAGGCAAAACCCACCTAACACTTGGTCCAAGTGGTAGCCTATAAATAGAATGCATTTATTGCATTTTGGGACACACGATCCTTCCCACCTAGCAAGTTCCCGACCTCTGCCGAGCAACCCCTGCCTTGAGCATCAGAGAGCCCTTATTTGTTGACTAACATTTTCTTGCCTCTAAAGCATCCCTCCTCTTGTTGCAGATGCATCCAAGCGGGCAGAGACAAACAAGGAAGAGCTAGGTACTGTGCATAGCCACACGTGGTGTTGATTCGAAGCCAAACTAAGGTAAGCAGCAACATTTTGGCACTAGAACGAGGTCCTATGCCTTCATTTAAGCTTACCAGCCGCAGCAAACCAGAGAACTGAGATGGTAACTCGAGGTAATGCTTGGGACGACAGTGCCCAATAGAAGGGGTCGGGAGAAGCCTAAAATCAAAATAATCTGACAAGACCTAGAGGTCGTCCTCAGGCTACGGATCATGATCCGGGGGTCAAGGAAGCACGACGAGGGCCGAGCAAGTGCATGACCCGGTTGTCTAAGATCCCATCCAAGAGCTAACCAATGTAGTGTAGATACTCACTCAGCAGCTCGCGCAACAGGCTCAATGTCAGGTGGCTCTTGGCCTACTACCTCCAGCCCTAGCTAACTGGGTTGCAGGTCGGGTAGGACGGGAAGCAGCTGACCCCAGCGAAGCTGACTTTGAACATTCAAGAAGGTCCACTCGTGGCGTCTCGACAAATAACAGACTTGTCCGAGAAGGACGTCTTAGCCCACAAGAACGAGCTCTATCGCCGCAAGGCTCCTAAAGCATCCGTTTTTTATTGGCTCAGGAGCTAGAAGGATGCGTAGCATGGTTGTCAGCCTGGGGCAGGTGACCGCGTGGAGGGCGGAGTACCCTATAGGGTCGAACTACCCGAGGATACGAACAGTTGCCAGTTTCAGGAATTGTAGCGCAAAATCGACGAGATCTGCAATAATCGATTCCGCTTCGATGACGTGGGAGCCTTAGACCCGTTGTTCATAGATGTTGTCATGCGAGCCCCTATGCTGCCTAAATTCAAGGTCCCACATATTAAAACTTATGACGGGACTACAGACGTTGATGAGCATGTTGAGTTGCACTGAGGACACATGTTCTTTCAAAATGCTAACGACGCGGCAATGTGTAAAGCATTTTCCCTGACCTTGACCGGACTAGCTTGGCAATGGTTCCGACACTTAGAACCAGCTTCTATTACTTCATTCTGACAACTCTCTGATGCCTTCTCGGCAGCATTTTCTATGACCAAAACTAGGAGGAAGGAGATCACCTACTTGTATGCTGTTAAATAAGGAAAGGGCAATGTCAAAGACTACATAAACAGGTTCCTCGAGTAGCCCTCTAGGTCAAACACGTCGAAGACGAGACCCTCAAGCATGCTTTTGTAGAGGGTCTCCGAGACGAGAAGCTCATGTGGTCGTTGGCCTTTAAGCAACCGAGCACATTTTCACAGATGCTCGGCTATGTGCAGAGATATGCCAACACAGCCGAATACATGAAGAGCTGTAAAGAAGAAGCCGGTAGCAGTGGCATGAAGATAGAGAAAAAGCAAAAGAAAGCGTCAGAACAGATCGACGTCAAGCAGAATAAGAAGTAGAAAAAGAAAAAGAAACCCGAGAAGCCAAATACATTGACTGGGAAGTTCCAAAGCTACATGCCTCTAGTAGCAAGCATCGACCAAGTGCTCGCCTAGGTGAGTAGGAGGAACTTGCTGGTACCACGCCTAAGCTCAAGGGTAGCAAAGCTAAGTGGGACCAAACTAGATACTAGGAGTTTCATAAGGATGTGGGACATCACACCTGTGACTGCATTCAACTAAAGGACCAGATCGAAAGACTGGTCTGAGATGGACACTTGAGGGAATTCATTGAGCAAGTCTTAACTCCTAGCTCCACCACCGGGAAGAACGACCAGCCAAGTCAAGACACGCTGAATTGCCCACAAAATGATGGCGAGAACGACCTAGAGCCCTCGAACATTGTGCATACAATATTCGACAAACCTGTAACCAAGGACACGTCTAGTGGGCAGCAGGCTTACATTTGAAAAGCTCAGCTAGTTATGTGAGGCGAGCTTATTAACATATCCGAGCATGTTAACAAAATTTGCCGCTAGGAAGACATGCCGATCACCTTCATCGAGGAAGAAGCGGACAAATTAATCCATTCACATAACGATGCTCTTGTGTGTGAATTGCATATCGTGAATAACATAGTGCGACGTGTGCTTATTGACAACAGTAGCTCTGCCAATATCTTGTTCAAGCAAGCCTATGATAAGTTGAAGATCAGCAATGCTACCTTCACCCTAGTTCAAACACCACTATATGGCTTCACAGGCGAGTGCGTCCAAGCAGTAGGCAAAGTTGGCCTACCGGTTACATTTGGAGAGGGTGCTACTCAGGTTACATGCTTTGTCGACTTCCTGGTCATTGATAAGCCCTCCTAGTATAATATCATCATCGACCGTCCTACCTCAAATGCATTGAAGGCTGTAGTCTCCATCTACCACTTGGCAATGAAGTTCCCAACAGAGAATGGGGTCAGAGTAATCCGGTCATCACAGAAAGACTCCCGAGCTTGTTACGCCAATGCCATTAGAGCTGCCTCAGCTCAGCAACTTGACATCTCGGCCATCAACAAGGTCGATGAAATTAAATTTCTAGCCGATCTGAAGTCCAAGATGTTCTCTGATCTTGAACCCCGAATGCCTACAGAAGAGGTGAGGGCTACCCTAGTTGAAGACCTAGTGCCATTCAGTCTAGACCCAGCGCATCCCGACTACACAGTCCAACTCAGATCGTAGCTGAGACCTGAGATCCAGGCTGACCTTGAGCGGCTCCTAACGGAGTACCAGGACGTGTTTATGTGGTCGCATAAAGACATGCCCAGCATTGACTCAAGCATAATCTGTCACTGGCTCAATGTCTGACCTAACCACAAACCGATGATACAGAAGAAAAGGGCCTTCAACTCGAAAAGGTATGCCGCTATTAATGAAGAGGTCCAAAAGCTCTTAAAAGCAGGGTTCATTAGAGAGGTCAAGTATCTAGAATGGTTAGCTAATGTGGTCCTAGTAAAGAAGGCGAATGGAAAGTGACGGGTATGTATAAATTACACCGACCTAAATAAGGCCCGCTCAAAGGACTGATTTCCACTGCCCAGAATTGACCAGCTCGTCGACGTGACCGCTGGACACGAGCTTTTTAGCTTCATGGACGCTTATTTTAGCTACAACCAGATAAAGATGTCCAAGGAAGACCAGATGAAAATAGCATTTGTTACCGACCAAGGGCTCTATTGTTATGTGGTAATGCCCTTTGGACTTAAGAATGCCAATGCGACCTACCAACGCCTAATGAATAAGATGTTTGCCTGGATGATCGGTAAAACAATGGAGGTCTAAGTGGACGACATGCTAGTTAAGTCTGTCCGAGTAGCGGATCACATGACCG
Organism: Artocarpus hirsutus; assembly: GCA_946598075.1. Lineage (NCBI taxonomy): Eukaryota > Viridiplantae > Streptophyta > Magnoliopsida > Rosales > Moraceae > Artocarpus > Artocarpus hirsutus. The sequence continues at coordinate 59,572 of CAMOHE010052608.1, read as the reverse complement.
ATCTCTGTGTGAGCTTCAACATTCTCTGGGATTATAGGATGAAACTCAACCTGGCTAAGTGTGCGTTTGGGGTCAGCTTGGGTAAGTTCCTCGGATTCCTTGTCAACCAAAGGGGGATCGAAGTTAACCCAGCCAAGGCTCGAGTAGTTATGGACATGCATTCACCTCGGACGAAAAAAGAGGTGCAAAAACTTACTGGCATGATAGCAGTTCTCTCCAGATTTGTCTCCTAGTCTACTAACAAGTGCTATCCATTTTTTCAAGCACTAAAGGGGAGGTTTGAGTGGAGCAGGGAATGTGAAGAAGCCTTTCAGAATTTAAAAAGGTACTTAGCCACGCCCTCACTCCTGTCTAAACCTCTGCCGAGGGAAATATTGTAGGCCTATTTTGCCGTGTTAGAAAAGGTGGTTAGCTTGGTTCTCGTCTTAGAAGAAGACGGTGTCCAGAAACCCATCTATTATACAAGTCACGCATTCCAAGGGGTCGAAGAGAGGTACCCGCCACATGAGAAATTGGCTTTTCCCCTAGTCACCTCAGCTCAGAAGCTGCGGCCTTATTTTCAAGACCACACGATATGGGTCCCGACAAAATTCCCTCTTCGGCAAGTTCTTTAGAGCCCTAAGATATCTGGAAGGATGGCCAAATGGTCGGTTGAGCTTGGCCAATACAATATTAATTTTGTGCCGAGGATGGCCATCAAAGCTCAAGCACTCACAGATTTCATTACCGAGTTCACCAATGCCGAGCAAGGCACTGCACTAGCCAAGAAGGCACCTGTGGAAGTCCTCGAAGCCCTAGGCTGTCGTGAAAGTCATGTCATGCCAGAGCTAGAATGGAAGCTTTTTGTTGATGGATCATCCTGCTTAGAGGGTTCTGGAGTCGGGCTAGTTTTGATAGGCCTAGATGGATTCAAGGCAATCTATGCGCTACGGTTCGACTTCAAAGCCTCTAACAATGAGGCAGAGTATAAAGCACTCTTGGCCATACTAAGGATCATCAGGGATCTTGGGGTTGACTGCAGAGTCATTCATAGGGACTCAATGCTTGTCGTCTGGCAAGTCACTGGGGTATTTCAAGCTCGAACAGAATCAATGGCCGCTTATTTACAAGAGGTCAAGGCACTGCTTGGGCAGTTTAAATTCTACTCATTCAAGTAGATCCCCAAGTCAAAAAACTCAGAGGCTGATGCACTAGCTCGGCTTGCCTCGAGTCTGGGTGACAATGACCTCACTTCGGTTCCCGTTGAAAGGTTAGGCGAGCCTAGTATTAATAAAGAAGTAGCGAGTGTAGCCAAAGAATGTGAGGCCACATGGATGGACCCGATCATCCGATACCTGACCATAGTCGAATTGCCCAGCAACTGAGAAGAGGCACGTCAGATTCGCAATAGCTCAGCCCGGTATTCGATGATCGGTGGAAAGTTATATCGACGAGGCTACACTATGCCATGTTTAAAATGCATTGGGCTAGAAGAAATTGAGTACCTAATGAAGGAGATCCACGAGGGCCTATGTGGCAATCATTCCAAGGGACGATCCTTGGCCCAAAAATGTCTTCAGCAAGGCTATTACTGGCTGACTATGAAAAAGACTGCAATGAATAAGCACGAAAATGCATAAAATGTCAGCAATTCGCTAGGGTGCTCAGGCAACACGTTGAACCGCTCACCTCAGTAATGTCGGCATGGCCATTTGCATAGTGGGCTGTCGATTTGATCGGACCTTTGCCATAAGTCTAATCCTAATTCAAGTACTGCATTATGGCTATTGATTAACTGACCAAATGGGTCGAGGTAGAGCCATGCACCAACATGACCGAGGCCAAGTGCACCAATTTTATATGGAAGAGCCTTATCTGCCGATTTGGGATCCCACATACCATCATGATCAACAACGCAAAGCAGTTTGAATCTTCAAGTCTCCTTCGCCTATGCAAATAGCTTGGTATCAAGAAAGTCTTCTCCTCTAAGCTACCCTCAGAGCAACGGGCATGTCGAAGCTGTCAATAAGACAATTAAAGACAACTTGAAGAAAAAGCTCAAGGGCCTCAAAGGAGCTTGGATTGACAAGCTCTAAGCTCGCAAATGTGCTTTAGGCTTACCAAACAATTGCCCGAACTGCTACCGGGGCGTTCTTGCTCATGTACAGAGCAGAGGCTGTCATTCTGGCAAAAGTGGGACTACCAAGCTTCAGGGTTGAGCATTACGAAGAAATTCAGAATGCGAAAATTATAATGTCTGAGGTTGATTTGCTTGAGGAGAAAAGGAACCAGGTAGCCATTCGTAATGCAGCCCAGAACCAAGTCGTTGCTCGGTACTACAATAAGCGGGTCCAACCGAGGAGCTTCAAGGTTGGAGATTTGGTACTTAAAAAGGTCACGGCATGGCAGCCCAGGTTGGGATCCTTTGGTCCGAAGTGGGACGGGCCATACAAGGTCATCGGGATTGTTCGACCAGGCACCTATAGACTATCCGACATGGAAAGATATATGCTCGGTCACCCCTGGAACGCTGAGCTCTTGAATAGATTCTTTTGCTAAGCAAGGCCAGAAATTCTTTTTGACTTCTGGCTATATTTTTTTTGTAACTAGCCCGATACAAGACTGGGATGTAAATACTACGTATTAATGAAATGTAAATTCCTACACTATTCCATCAAGCAAATACGTGTTTAAGGATAAAACAAATCCCAAAGAGGGATGCCATAACTCTAGCTTGGGGGACCAGACCATCACTCCCAAAGAGGGAGGGTTGGCACGACAACTGGACTGGGGGGGCTAATTAGCATCACGCCAACCATTAGTCTTTCACCGTATAGACCACCCAAACAAAGTCGCCCTAGCATACAATGCTTGACCAACATTAGACTTGTACAAGTTTCCATAAACTTAAACAAGTCTAAGGGGGCGACAGGGTATAAGGTATCACATGCTGTTGTGCTTTATCCGACCAAGATATGGACTTTCCCTGCTCAGATAAACTTGGTAACCACTCTTCCTAGGAAATTTCCCATGGGAAAATAAGATGTTTTGTTACCTAGACATTAAACTCGGTAAGGGATAAGTTGAAATATGAGCTTGAAATCCTATTGTTTAGGAATACTTCTCCCAAGGAGCACCTAACTTGGAAAATCTCTCAATTCAATACCCCCGAGGTCCAATTCAACTTGAGTTGAGGGTTGAACTTCACTCCCAAAAAACTCCTTGCCCAAATATCTAAAAACAATCGCACTTGGAAAATTTCAAAAAAGAAATAAATCAAGACTAAGTGATGAACTTGGAAAATAAAATTTTTATTAACGAGGGTAGTGGGGAGGTACAAGTAACCGGGCACCTCCCAAGCCCGGATAAACAAAAAAGGGATAAAAATAAAAAAGCTATGCCTAGGCCCCTTCCCTGACATCACCGTCTCCTCCTTCTCCACCTTGGTCATCCCCGTCGTCTTCGCCGTCCACTTCGACGACCTCCTCCTCCCCGGCTCGCTGTGCCATGCTTTGCTCCGACTCGACTATTAGGGACTAGTTAAAGCCCTCAACCTCAGGATGCTTCTGGATGAGGTAGTCATGGAGGTCTGTCTTGCTGAAGTAGTAGTAGTCGGTGTACTCTGGAGAAGCCTTGAAGTCCTCCATAGCCTGGGCGAGTCGACCAGGTAGCTCATCCCAAAAATGCTGGTTCTCGGCCTGTGATGCCTTTAGCTAGCCTCTAAGCAGAGCAACCTAGCCCTGGGATTTGCCGGCCTCATCCCTTGCCTGCTCAGCTTCTTTCCTTGCCTCCTCTTCCTCTGCCTTGGCCTGGTCAGCCTCCTCCTTTGCCTTCTAGAACTCTACCTCAGCTCGGGAAAAAGTCTCCTTGATTTGATCTTGCTCGATGTTCTTAGCTCCGAGCTCTTTCTCGACCTCCCTCTTGTCCAGGAAGGTCTTCTTGTGCCTCTTTTTCTCTAGGTTGAACTCTTTCAACTCGGCCATATAGGCCATGTCCAAGAAGGCGCATGTCTGAGGAAACACAGATTTCAGCATGTGAAAAACAAGTCAAGAGAAGCTCAGGGTGAGTTAATGTCACAACCCGCCTTTTCGGGCTGTGATAAAACTCTTTCTTACTTAATTAGGGGCAAAAATTTAGGAATTTTTTTTAACTAAAACAAATAATTTCCTTTGCAATTATTTTTGGTAACTTCCAAAATACTTTCACACTCTTATATTTACATAAACATTCTTACTTTACAACATTTCTCTTTTGAAACATTTCTTTCAAAATAACTTTCAATACATATAGTGGAAACAATCAGTAGCGGACTCCATATCCAATCTGCACACATCATCTGTCCGCTAGCCCATCATTAGGATTTATTCTGACCTTCTTGTCGGAATACCTACAGCATGAAATAATTAATGAGCTAACGCCTAGTAAGTCTCATAAATCCCACATGGACAATCAAATGAATGCATGATTTAATTATGCTTTCTTATGAACTTTCCTTATCTTCATCATTTCTTATCTTTCATTAGGGCCCAAGTGTTAGTACCATTGCGCAATATCATTTAGGTCCACGTAACACCGTGACCATATTTTATCCTTTAAACTTCCCTTACTTCGGGAGTCGGTACGACACTTTTCTTAACTTCTAGTGACATATTTACCAATTCATTTAATATGGTTGTCATACCAGGCATGAAATGATAATCACATGTTATCCATGATATATAAGTTCGTATGCATAGCAGAGTACATACAAGTGTCTACTTCATACACATACATGTATTCATTATTGTACACACAAGTACACAATATAAGGTACATAACATGTTATATACTTAGGTATTCTAATCGTATACACAGAGGTATCGATTCTATACCTCTAGGCATTCATTTCATAGCAACATACAAGTTCACATTGTACTAAATACCCTAATATTCACATACATGTATTCTACACCTACAATTTCATACTATAGGTGGGAAGGGTACTTACTTGCTTTTGAGCACTGCAAACTCAACTTCAGTCTCCTTTCTCCTAGACTCCTAGGATCCTATTGGCCAATTTCAAAACTATTAGCCAATTCCAATACGTTTCATTATAAAACGTTCGTTACTTAATTATTCGAGTTGTATAACTATACATAACTCTACATATACTGGTTTTTCTTATTTGTTTCTAATTCTACCCTATCGTCACTTACGAAGGGTGTGAATCTTTCTAATAACTTTCTTTTCCTATCTGTGACCTTTTTAGAGCTATTCGGGTTATTCGGACAAAAATGACAATTTTGTCCTCCGTGGCCCTATAGACCTATTCGAGCTCGATCCGTTATTTTAGGAAAAACAGTCACATATTAACTTAAGAACAATGTCCTAGTGGCTCATATCACTTTATTTCCCTCTTATGCCCCTTTTTCATAAAACTTTATGGTTTAGCCCCTAAATCGAAAATTTTGACAATTTTGCCTATCGGGGCTAAAATTTTTCTCTTTACACCAAAATTTCCTATTTTTCATAAGAAACATTTTTGCTTGAAGTACCATACCTCAAATCATTTTGAAAAATGACGTTTTTGTCATTTTAACACTTTTTCACTTTTAACAATTTCTTGAAAATTCAAAAACTCATAAACGGTTGAGTTTTTCGACAAACCGTCTGTGTTGTCTAATAGTTTTGTAGAGATCTACAACTTTCATGTTTTAACTTTTCTCAAAATCTCACTATACAGGGGTGTTTTCGGCCATTTTCTAATTCTGTCGAGAAAAGAAGTTTTCTTTCAATTTAGTCCCTAGGACATTTTTGTCAAAAATCCTTTTCAAAATTTCAAATCTACCCCTACAGAGACCCTTTCATGCTTAAATCAAACTATCCTCATGCTCAAACCTCATTTTTTACAAAGTTAAACCTTAAAATTGCAAAAATAGTATTTTATGCAAAAGCTACCATTTTGCACCATAAATCAAAATTCACAATTTAAACATACCATTCATCACATTCACATGAAATTTCATTAAAAATAAGCTCAAAAAATCATATGGGTTTGAGAAAATAAAAATCTAAACAAAATTCTTAAATTTTCAAAACTTTAAAACCCAAAACTTACCAAAATAACCTCCTTTTGGTTTCTAGCCTTGAAATTCCTTTTGAACTGCCTTCTAAGCCTCCTTTTCAAGCAAAAATAGCATGGGTTAATATTTTTTCTTCAACCCATGAAAAATCCTTTAAAAACTCATTAAAAAGTTTAGAATTTCACCTTAAATTTTGTGAAAATCTTGAGCTTGCTTCTAAAACTTGTTTTGGGGGTTATTTTTGCAAAGTTTGAGGTTGAGAAAACTTTCTTGAATGCTTAACAATGGCTGCCGAAAATGGAGGAAGAAGAAAGAAAGAAGATTTTTGTGATAACTAAGCCTTCAATGCATCCTTATCCACTTGGTGACTCATGGTAACTCATGAGTATACCTCTAGGTGTCATCACATGATTGGGCAACCTTTTAAGGCTTGGTGGCCTAATAGCAAACTAAAAAGTGTCCACTTAGTGGAGCTAAAAATTTACACTATGTAATTTTTTGTCATGCAGTATTTTTCTTATATTGCCATGGTCAAATTAGTGTATTTCCTATCCTTAGACTGTATAAAAATATTTAACTTACTTTTTGTTCAATTTTGGAGGTCAATCATAGCATTTTCTGTATCTATGTTTTCACTTAACAGTATTCTTATACTGCTTTAGCCTCCATTCTACCCCAAGTTAGGGTTTGGGCAACCTCTGTATCCTATTTACCTTCTAATCATACATTCGTTTATACCACAATTTAACAATTAATTGTGATAAAAATTCATTTTATAGGTATTATTTACAAATTATGAGTAATTCAACTCATAAAATCTGTATTCTACTATACCCAACATTGCATCACATTTGCCATAAAACATGAAATCATTGTTGTTTATTCATACTTTATCGTCATTTTTACAAAAATTACAACTTTTTACAAAAATCACATTTTTAAAGTAAATTCATTAATTAAACCCAATTAAATATTAGGTTTTATTAATAAAATTTTCTCGGTCATTACAGTTAATTACTAATCTTGGTGGTGGTGCGGAAGACAACATTGGAAAAGCCCTCAAAATTCTCTTCTCGGAGGTTCCGCAAGAAATCCTCCTGAGGAACCACATCCCCAAGGTGGTCAAGGATGTGGTGCGGAAATTTGGGTGCCTCTTTAGAGGGTCCCCCGAAGAAGGCACCATGGTTGTGGTGACGACGGCAGGTGGGGTCTCACTCAACGAAGCCCTAGTCCTCGTTGGTGGGGGTGGGGGCACTTGGACTATCGTGGGTGGTCTCGCTCAGACCTGGGTAGCTGCTAGATCTAGATGGAAGCTCAGGTCTTGGAGTTCTCTTATGTTTCCTCCCAATCACCATGGTCTTCCCTTTTTGTTTCCTAAGGCATTCCATTAAGGCACGCCTCTCCTCCATGTTGGTTGGCAAGGAAGACATATTTACAAAACCAAGAGGATTAATCTAAAGTCAAGACGAGCTTGGACAAAAAAAAACCTCAAGGCTAACCTTCGATTCGGAGCTGGCCAGGCGGATACAAAAGCTAAATCATGTCCTCGAGGTCCTCGTTTGCCACGAGTGGCCCCGTGTCAAGGAGCCACTCGATGAGTTCTCAGAGTTGGACGATGATGGCTCCCTCACCGGCCACCCGGATCTAGAAGTGCTTGGCCCTGGGATGTCCACAACGCTCGGCCTCGCAACTGTTACCTGCCCACCTGACTGGGCAGGTTGGGTGTTGGAAAAGGGGATTGATTTTGCTGGGTTCCCCGAACCAGCCGTAAAGGGAGAGGATCTCCTTCCTAAGCAAAAACGACTGTTGCCTCGTCACCTCTGGCTTTTCAAACAGGTCTTCGACTGCCCTAATTATGTGGCTCGACGCCCACGGTCTCTAAGACCATACGTGCCCCTGCTCAAAGGTTATCGGGACACGCTGGTCAGCAGGGACGACGTCACTGGATCGAGCTAGATAATTTCTCCGAACGTAGAACCACTCGTATTTCCAAAGCTTGTCTAAGTTAGGGTTGCCCAAGATGAAGTTCTTTCTAAAGCTGATGACGTAATATCAACCGGACTGCATGGGAAGCTTTTTCATCTTGTAAACTTGTTTGAACAACTCATACGGTATCTCTGTAGCCTAGTAGTACCTCCATAACATGTACATCTTGATTAGCGACCTATAACTGTTTGGGTTAAGTTGTGTCGGGCGCACGTTAAGGTCGTTGAGTGCCCGGCAGAGGAATCAATGGAGCTGTAGGCGCAGCTCAGCCTGAAAAAACTCCACGTATAACGTTATGCATCCCTCTGATGGTGTCAAAGGGGAGTCACTCTCCTCGGGCGTGATGAGGATGACGTCGTCCAGGATGTTGATCTCCACATGCAAGTCCTCAAGTCGAGATTCTGTCATGGCGCTAGTGTAGGCTGCTGCTGACGTCTACCTCGGCCGAGTGATTTGGTAAGCGATCACTCCTCGGACTCGAGTCACTCTGACCCTCTCATCTTCCTCGGTAGTGCTCTCGACTGGCCCTGCCTCTTTGGCTACTCACTCCTCATTGGAAATGTCGATGGTTACCCTGCCCATAACCGGGACAAGGGCCTTGAAGTCTCGACCAGAGGTGCTTGGAACATCGGCTGTAACCTCCAGCTTGGCCTGCTCCTAGGCAGTAACTCAGGAAGTGCCAGCGGTGGCTGCCCTAATATAAGGATCCTCACCCTGCACGGTCTCATCGAGTGCTCCACGTCTAGCAAATTGAGGAATTCTTGCTTAGGGATGGTCTGGGCGTCGACTCTCAATATTTTGGCCAATCGACCAGCCTCATCCTGCTATAGGGACAGTCTTTCTACATCGACTTCCGTGGATGACGAAGACCTAGTCTCAGAACTGCTTTTTGACTAGGAAACATTAACGTTCTATGAATCTGAAAGCCACTCGTCTTTTTCGTGCTCCTTGGGAAATTACCTATTCGGGCTATAGAAGCTTGGGAATAAAAATTTCTCGGGTTGGTGACTGTAGCCTTGCAGCTAAAACTTAAGAGCAACGAAATATGGCCTTGATTGCATGTGGAAATGACAGAGGGGGGTCCTATTTATAGCTACTTTAGGCGGGAAACCCAAGACCAAAAAACAAAGAGGCGCGATAATTACGCCTGTCAATAGGGCACCTGCTCGCATTGCGACACGTGTCCCTAATAGCCTCATCACATGACTTTTTGTCTTACCCTACCTCGGGACGCCTCTTAATCTTCCATCCAGAGCCGACCTCACCCACTTAGCATAGTCCACCTGACTGAATATCGACCAGGTGAACTGGGGGGCTACTGTTGAGGGTGAGCTCGGCGCCACCGCCGAAGAGTCTACACCATGTGGTCGGCCAAACAGCTCGACAAAGCTTCGAGGAGCTTACAACCGCTCCCAATGAGCCTAGGATTTTTGTTTGAGGTGCTTCTTAGGATCCCCTGAGCCGCACCTTAACAGGTTGCCACCTTGGATTGAGTACCAACTCGGGTCATATTCCCCTTTCTTCAAAGTGGGCTGCTATTCGCCATTACTGGCCAACAGATGACAAACAACTCACCATAGGATGAGAAGCAATCCACCATCGGAGGGATGTGACACTTGTTTTCTACCATCTAACATGCCTTGATGTGACACTCAGGTTGTTGGCAAAACCCACCTAACACCCGGTCCAAGTGATAGCCTATAAATATGATGCATTTATTACATTCTAGGACACACGCTCTTTCCCACTTAACAAGTTCCCGACCTCTACCGAGCAACCCCTGTCTTGAGCATTAGAGAGCCCTTATCTATTGACTAACCTTTTCTTGCCTCTGAAGCGTCCCTCCTCTTGTTACAAGTGCATCCAAGCAGGCAGAGACGAATAAAGAAGAGCTAGGTACTGTGTGCAGCTGCACATGGTGTTAATTCAAAGCCGGACTCAGGTAAGCATCAACAATCTTCATTGGACATAAAATCTTTATCTTCTCCTTCGACACCATTGTCGCGGTTCACCAGAGAACGATCTTTGAACAGAGAAAAGGAGGAGAGAGGGATAGAAGAGAAAAAAATGCATATTAGGGTTTTTTTACGAAGATGAAAGAGATGGAGATGTTTTTGAAATTTTTTGAAAATGTAAATATACGTTTGCATTTAATTAGCCTATTTACTAATATTGTCTAAAATTTGGCCTATTAATTTAATTTGTCTTTTGTTTTGTCTTAAATCCTTAATTTTCCCATAAAATTAAAGGGTCATAATTTGGGTCGGATGTGTGAACATGAGTAGAATTTGATCCAAACTGATAAAATGATTGATATAAAATTGGCTCGAATTGATGTGATTTTTTTCATTAAAAAAGATAAATGTTAGTTATTTTTTAAAAATAATTTTAGCAAATTTATTTTAATAGTCTTTATTAAATTCAAAAAGTATAGTAAATTAATTAAGTAAAATAACACTTTTATTGCTGGTATCAGTTGTAACTAGCATGGATATGAGTGACTTTTCCTTCAATTGGCCTATTTTGCTTAGAGTGGAAAAAGAAGAGGAAAGAAATTAGAGGAAGAATTTTAGAGAGGAAAAGAGAATTTCAGATTGTTGAATAAAAAGGATTTTTTAATTGTGTAAAGGTATTATTGTAAAATAGTACTAGATTTGATATTTTCTTTTTAATTTATTTTCCCAGGTTAATAGCTCAGATAGTCCTTAACCTTTTACGAAAGTGATAAAATCATCCTCATTCTTTTTTTAAATTATTTAACCAACTCGAACATTTTGTTTTAGGTGCAAAATGACTGATTTTAACTGCCACCGTTTAAAATCCTATCACATGGATGGGCAAGGGAAAGTAGTTAGTAGTGGTCCTCCATGATAGCGCAAAGATCAGGACTTGGTGAAGATGGAGGAAAGGAAGAGAGATTGCAACATGACAATGCCTAGGTTTGACAACATAAAACTCAGCGGCACTTGGGTTTGACGGTGGGCCAGGTGTGACGGATAGTGCCTGGGTTTGTGGCGATGACATGGCCGCATGTGACACTTAGGGCTTTGAGTGGGTTAGAGTTTCATATGGGAAAGGAAAGAAGAAGGAAGATGAAAATATTTCTTCTTATTATTATTTTTTATTTTCTAAATTTTTTGTTACACATTGATTTCTCTTAATATTATTTTTTGTTAATGTGAACCACGAAGGTACATGGGGGTTTTTTATTAGTTGTTTTATTTATGTCAATTTTTCAATTACATTTACTAAAATAGCCCCTAATTTTACATATGTGCAACTAATAAGTGCCATATATTTCTATCAAGTTTCGTGTATCTTGTTTGTTTGTTTCTTAGGTTTTCTTGTGTTTTTATTTGTGTTCTATAGGTGTTTTGGACACCAAGAAAAGATTTAGAGTTAAAAAGCATGCATTTAGACAAGTTATGGGCATTTTAGCTTTGAAAATTTGGGGCAGCAGCCATATTGCAGCCGAGTGGAGAAAAAAAAAATCACCAGTCGCAAATTTATCTTCAAAGCCATGATGCTTGGGTGTGAGGTTTCACAAATTTTTGGTTCACTTTTACTTTAGAAGTCTATAAATAGATCATTTTAAATAAATTTAAGAGTCCCTTCTCATTAGTTAGGAGACCCAAAGAAGAGATGAGAGAGAGGCTCAGGTGGTAGCTAAAGGAGAATCATCTGCGTATAGTGTTCTTCTTCTTCTTCCTTCTTTCTTTTCTTTTCCTATGTTGTTAGTTTAGGTTTATTTTTTGTTAAGGGTGATATCAAAACCCAAAACATGGCTATTTAATTGACTATCAGAATTATTTTTCAATTTTCTAAGTGAAATTGTTTATGTTCTTCCATAATAATTGTTCATAATTATTTTCTTGTTTTATTTGAGGATTATCTATTCCTAGATTAGAATTCTTGATATGTAATTGTCTTTTTTTTTACTAATCATTAGTAGCAAATAATAATAATTGATTATAGTCAAATTAAATGAACTGAGCTTGTATATTTGTTACTTAGATTAACCTATTTTTCTCATCTTAAAGCTTTTGTAAGATTAAATTTAGAAAAATTGTTCTTGGTTATTTAAGGGAAAAAGATTTAATAAAGAGCTTATTTTATTAAACAACATAGCAAGAAAAGATTATGATAACAGTGCTTATTGTTATATACGATTAGTAGTTTCAATAGATTTTTGGAAATAATTCTATGATTAATTTAATAATTTTTGTCTAGTGGTAGAGAATAATCTTTTAACCAATTTTCTCATTTTGTTTACAACTTCTTGAATTTTTCTTTTGTAATCTTTTATTTTCTTATGTTTTCTTTAATTTAGTAATTTAGTCAATAATCAAAACCTCAAATTTTGCTTCAAGTTTTAGTGTGTCTTAGGTTGTAAAGTCAATAACTAATAAATTATAGCCAATCCTCTGTGAAAATGACCTTGCTTACTACTTTACTCAATAGTGACCGCATTTTTAGCTAGGATTATTTTGCAACTCCCTTAAGAACTTATCAAATTTTTGGTACCATATCATGGAGGATTGTTTACATAATTAATTGATTTTTTTGTTTTTATTTTTCTTTTTGTTAGTTTTAATTAATTTTTCTCTTCTTTGTTTTTAATTTTGTTTATCTTGTTTTCTTGTGATGTGCTTTAGGATGTTCCATCAATCGCTATTCACAAGTTTTGCACAACAATAATTTCAGCTATTTCATGCCCCTAGGGGGTGATTCAATGACTTGGTAGAAAGATTTTCCTGCCATAATTATTCAAATTGTTCTCTTACTTTCTTCTTTTACCATGAATTGGATGATGAAACAAGAAGTTAGTAGATAATGGAGTGATGCGACCGTAAAATATGTACAATTTACAAGGCTAAAATAATTTATTTACATTTTTATTTCTTGTTAAGTCCTCTAATTAATAGCATTTTTGTGTTAAATGTGTTTTAGTATCTTAGTGTGAAAATATATTTAAATAAGTACTTTTAGTGTGTTTTTATGTCCAAGTATATTTTTGGTAATTTTTAGAGACATTTTTGATGATTTTATTTTGTATTAAAGTGTTTAAAAATATGTTTTTTAGTCTATAAATATGTTTTAATATTTCTTGTAATTTCTAAAAATATTCACCAGTCTTAAAAATTATATTTGTGTGAAACTATGAAGGCCTTAAATTTTTATGAGTTTGTTATTATGAGTTTGTATTTTTCAATGTAAAATAAATATTTTTTTAAAATTATCGTAAAAATAAAATTTGTAATGTTAGTGTGTTTGTTTAATTTTATATTTGAATTTTGGAGGAAAAACAAAGCATAACGACACCAAATGAGCAAAATCAAACAACTATTGCATAAAAAAGAAAAAAAATTCAAATTTTCAAAAGTAAAGACATATGTCCAGCCGAGGACATTTCAATCATACCACCAATTGAAACTCAGCCGTCTGCGTGTCACTAGCTATAAGTCACTACCTTAAAAAAAGGTACAGATCCGATGCAAAGGTCTCCACATGAGCGCATCACCCAAGCTATCAGATCTGCATCGACCGATCCAATGGTCCTTAGCAGCGCTTTTGTTCCCACCCAGATCTCTTCAATCCAAGTCATTCTTCAAGTCATCATTCGCAAATCTAAGGGTCAAAATCGCATTGCCCTAGTGCTTTTGCTTTCGTGATATACTGGATTACAAACTATAATTTACACAATAAGGAATGCAGATCAACATGGAAATTTGCAAGGAAAATTGTCAGATTTTGCAATCTGATAAAGCAAGCAACGAATAAATAAAAAAATAAAACTAAATAAAAAATTCAAAAAAAATATTATATAGTGATTTATCCACCCTATAAATACCCGACCCTCTAGTTTCACTCTTCACCTCTTTTCTTCACACTAAGTTAATGCTCAGTGATTCCTCTCACGAAGAAGAGTCTCCTCTCTCCTCCAACCCCACTTTAAGTATTAGAATAATATAAAATAAGTATATAGAGTCTAGTGAGGCAAAGAAATGATTTTGTATGCGTAGTAGTCTGGTATGGTTTTTAACTCTATATTTATACTATAATATTTATATTTTTATGGAAAAAATTATATCTTTTAAAATTATTATTAATGTTGTTATGTTGCCTAATTCTTGTATAAATTCACTCATGCTTTCTTTATTAATTTAATTGTGTTGCATGGTTCATATTAATAATGATCAAATAGTCCTTAATTTTTTGAAATGTCTTTTACTATAGTATAACTTGTTATGTTGTCGATTTTAGATATTTCATAAGACGAAATCCTGCTGAAATTAAAGTAATATATTATTCCATTAAAATATTAATTTTGATTTGTTATTATCTTTTTTATCTTAAATTATGTTAGTTATAACTTAATGACAATGATTCTAATTGTCACGATTAGTCAAATCACTAGTGAGAGATGATAGTTTTGTTGTTTTTATGAGAAATTCCTTACTACATTATGGCTTGCTATACTGTCTCTCTCAAAGAACATATAATAATAAATGTGCTTGCTTTAACAAGAAAAGATTTAATATTTCAAATGCTATCGAAAATTTATTTTTGGAGTTAAATTTCACACTGGTTATCAAATATATAAGTGACTCTTGGAATCTTACCAAGTTTAGTTTTATGTTTTAAATTTTAAATCAAAAATCACAAAAATATTTCTTTTATTTTAAACTTTGTTTTGAGAAACTACTTGCCTTTTTGAACGTTTATTTTCATTAATATCCTAAATTACAAATTTTTATCTTCTTGTGGATACGACAACTTCTTCTATGCTACAAACATCCGCATTTAGGGAAATATTTTGGGTGACATATCATGGAGCTTTGACGACTGTTGGTCACTTGTTAAATAGAGGACATGAGAATACAATCCACTTGTTAAATGACATGGTAGATTTTGACTACCACTAATATTGGGATCTTTCACTGCAGAGTTAGAATCACCAATACCCTCCATATATCTATCACCCTGATTTTATAAACCAACCTATCGAGCACCAAGAAGAAAAGATATAGAGTTTTTTTGAAAATAATAGCTCAATTATAGAATTCTATGGTGAGAACAATGACTTTTGCAGTCCACACCTTCTTTGGGAGGGATCTTGATGAACTATTGGAGCATTTTATGGAAACAATTTCAAATAGCCGTTGGGGGACGACGTGAAATCTTTCACTCTTGTGGTAATAATTAAATGGTGAAAAATATGTAGCATAATGATGATGACTTAAACAACCAAGGTTGAGAGAGTAATTCAGTGTACATGAAAGCTTTAAAGGAATTCGAGCCTATAGAATTGGTAGAGCCTAAAATGGAAGAATAAGACCGCTTCAAAGTTGTCTTAGCTCAATACTTAACTAAGTTGGACACTAGCTCCAATGACGCCAATTTCAATCTGATGAATGATGCAATGTCCATTCAAACCATGAGTGCTATATAGATCAAATTACAAGCATTGATGAACAATAGCTAAGTGGAGAATGAAAAGCCACTAGAAGGGTTTCTACATGAAGATGTGCCAAAAAAGGTGTTGGTGGATGAAGAAGCATATGGGGGCCATCAATTTGAGCTCATCGATGGTAATTACACATATACCATTAACAAATCCTTACATCCAGTTGATGCCAACTTCACCATATTACATTCTCCATGGGCTGAAGCAAAAAACGGTGTTCTCCTTCTAAGCTTATCATTTCGAGCCGTGTGTTGTTGGTGCAATGTGAAAACTTATTCCTTATCTTGCCAAGCCTATGGACATTAACAATGAAGACCTATGTGTGGAATTTTATGACATTTTATGGGCGGAAACCACTCTTTGACGAACGTTTCTCCAAGTCATGCCGAGGATATTAAACCAAACATTTATTGAGAGGCAATCTAGTGGATGGAGAGTACACTATAACCGGACTTTATTTTCTTGCTCACATCCATTCTATTTTTTATTGCTTTGTTTGTTTTTGTTTTTCTCTTTTCTTTTGCACTTAGTTCTTTCATTGGGGCATAAGTCCTACATTGAGGACATGTAAGAATTAAACATGGTGGGAAGGATATAGAATTTTTATGTTTCTTTGTAAGATTTTGGTTTGTTTAAGACACTGAGAAAAAAATTATGATTTTGTTTAGTTTAAGTTTTTAAGTCTTATATACCTTCAAGCTACTTTTATGAGAACTGGGCATTAGTATTTATGGCTTTGATTATTGATGAGTGTTGTTTTGGATCTTGATATCATATTTTGGTTAATATATTTTATAATCATTGTACTCATATCTTTATGCACAATAGGCATGTTATTTAGTACAAAGACAAGCATGATAACATTAGTAGATTCTTATACCCTCACTTTTACTTTCATTAATTTTGACATACATAGGTTAAACATAAAAACTCTTCTCAAGGTCTTTCAAGGCGATAGTTTTTGTGAGGTTTATGAGTATTTACTTGTTTAAAGCATGCATAAAAATAATCATTATCAGCTATTTCACCATTACACTAGAGTATAATTGTTGTAGGGTATATTAGTTTCAAAATGACTTTATGGATTTGACTCAATACTTGTTTAATTTCAAGGCTATAATCTTTTATTGTTCTTTATGATCAAAATGTTGGGAAGGTTAGAGGTTAGTGTTGACGAGCTACTTGACGGCCGTTAGTTAAATTCGTTCTTTTACATCTAAAACAAAAGATTTGGGCCGGCTAAATAAAAATAAAAAAGAGGACTAATTCATTACTTTCATAAAAAGGTTTTGGACTATCTGACCTTCTTTTTTTTCCTACTTAACAACATGAAAAAAAAAATCCCTTTTCTTATTTCTATCATTTTATTTTCTTCACCCTAGATATTTACTTTCCCTTCATTTCTCCTTTTTCCCCCAACCCTTATACTAAACATAACAAATTTTAAAACCATTTATTTTGAGTTATTTTCAAAGATGGCCTCCTAAATATAACCTTGATCTTAAATTAATCCTTGGTATTTTCATTTAAACTAGTCGTAAGAACTAGTTGTCAACGGGTAAGTCCATAAAATTTACAAGCAAATGCGATGGATTTACATAAGTTGTTTTTAGGTTCTAAAACTTTGTTTAACTGCAGCCCATTTAAAGTTGGGATTTGCGCTGTAAAAGAAAGAAATATTATTTTACTTTAAAACTCTAATCGAAGTATTGTTGAATAATGTGGCTAGAAATTTTGGAAAATGAAAGCAAAGAAAATAGAAACAATTATTGTGTTTGAGGCACAAAAGGATTACCTTCTTTAAGGTCTTATTTACCCCCACTATGATAGTATGCTAACAGGATTTCAAATACAAATTACCGACAAGATACAATAAAGCTTAAATACACTAAATAGCAAGCGTCGTAACTCACGTAACTTTTTGCATGCAGGAATCTTTTCATAAGTTAACACAACTATTACAACTATGACAACCCGTCTTTTTAGGTCATCACTCAACTTGTTTAAACATCATTCTTGAATTTAATCTTACTTACTAGTAAAACAATATTGAAATTTTTTTTAAATACTTTAAAATATACTTCAAAATTGTTTTAACTTATATTGCAACATAAACAAAAACATAAGTACAACCAAAACTTAATGATCATACTTAAAACTATTGCAACATAAACTTGAAGCATAGTTTAAAACTTGACTTTAAAATTATCAAAACATTTCTTAAAATTCGTTAAGTAAACATTTACTTTCTTTAAATCCTATAAAACATATTTTCAAAACTTTTTTCAATGCAATGTAAACTTTCTATAGTGGTTTCTATACTCGACCATCGCATCTATCTCTCCACGACATTGAGCTCTTCAACCTATTATACGGGTCTCCTGTAAGACTACCAACGACATGAAGGAACTTGTAATGAGCTTTTACTCAGCAAGTTCAAATATAATCTTACAAAGTATTAAAAACATTCATCGTAAAACTTTGCTTTTAAACTTTTCTCGTAACACTTTCTTCATAAAATGTTTTTAATAAACATTTCTCTAAAATATTTTTCATAAAACGTTCCTTATAAAATCTTCTTTGAAAAGAATACAAGCAATATACTCTCAATTATGAATTTCACTTATGAACTTCTTATCATCATTCTTGTCTTACTTAAACTATGGGTTCAATTGTACGTACCAATTACACTTGATCATAGAACATCGATGCCGTAACCTAACTTATCATGAATCCCTCGTGGATCGAAAGACTGGTACATTATGATCATTATGCACTAACAAATACAAACATACTTCAAACATTTATAAAGCATTTAAAGTTCATTTTCTTCATGCTATAAGTAAAGTTTGAAACTTATTTGTTTAACGCTCTAGCATTATAACTTTATCCACTTTCCTTATATTAGCCGGCTTTGTGTCCTATATAAATGACATCTGACTATTAGCTAATTTTTCTTATTACCGACTGATGCAACCCAAATTATACCCTCAACTTTGAGTCCTTGTTACAATGCCAATAGCTTGTTCAGGTCTAAAATATAAGTCCGATATAACCTCCAATATAAGATTGTCTAAATAATAATATTCGATGAGTTTGAGGTCGACCCCATAGGGAAGAATTTCGCCTTAAATAATTAAGCATAGATAGTTAAAATAAAAATAAATATATATTTATAGTTTTACAATTTTATGACAAGACTTTCGGGGGCTTTTTTTAGCCATTGAAAGAAGAAAAAAAATATGAAACGAAACAATAGTAATACGGGTTAATTTATCAAGGTGCATTATTTATAATAAGGTCAAGAATACACTGTCATGCCCCGAAGACGGGAAGTAACGTGATGGGTCAATTAAGTTGATTAAATAGAATTTAATTAAAACATAAGTTTAAGAATTTAATTAATTAAGAAATAAGTGTAATTTTAAAAGCCTTTTTAAGTAGATATTTATAATAATTAAACAAGTAAGATAAAAACAAAATGATATAAAATAATAAAGAAAGAGAAAATATTTGTTGGGTTTCACAGACCTACAACTTGTGCACACACATAATATCGACAATATTTGATTTACAACCATAGTCCAAAACCAAAAGAAAGATTAAAATAATACATGCCCTGACTTTATAATTCAAATGACCTACTTGGCTCTTCTACAGCCCACAGGTCCGATCAACAGACTCTTCTTCGATCTCAAGCTGTACTCCACCTAGGAGAAAAGGTTTTGAAAACAAATAAATTGTGAGCGAAAGGCTCAGTAGGACTATGTTTTAAAAACAGATAAATAATTTAAATACAAATTTACCTTTCATAGAAATAACTAGAAAACAAAGTTGGATAAATAAATTCATTTAAATAAATCCTATTAAAACAGTTCGTCTAGAAAGTAACTTTTATCTTTCTTGGGCAAACCATATAGATATATCACCATTGTAATGACCCAGCTTGGGTTCGGGACCTACCCCTAAGGTCATGCGCTACACGACCCGATCTTTAATATGGCATTATGCCCGTCTATATATTTCTAATTGTTTAAAACCCATTTACCGAATGTATACATTTGCGTTCATTATGTGGTTCATTATGAAATCACTTCATTCTACTTGTTTTTATAAAAACAACTCGCAAAATTACTTTTCAATCATTCATTAAAAATATTTTGAAAGAAATCATTTTAAGGCCAAAATCATTTATAAACTTGGCTACCAAGAAAAAATGTAGAAGTCCAACCTCAATACTCATACCGGTGTCCTACACCGCAATCTCGGTCTGCTATATGTTAGCTCTGCGAGACCACGAACAACCTTGATTATACAAACTAAGTCTATCAATATCTAGCTTAAGATATCTTATGTAACTAAATTATCTCATGGTGTTCTAGTGTACCATTTAAGTCTATAAAATCATACTGAAATGTTAAAATCTCTATCGGAGTTCAAAACGGTGAAAACAAGTGAAAAATAACAAATTTTTACTATGCCTGGTCAGCCTATCGGTTTCTTTGGTTTGGCCTGCCGAAGTGTGCAATTCGACTTGCCGACAAACCAAGTCTGGTAGGCCATAATTTTCCAAGTTCAGTCTGCCGGTCGTATAAATTCAGCCTGTCGAAGTCATGAATTCCGCCTGCCGAACTGAAAAAATTTTAGAATTTTTTAGGCATAGGTTTTAGAATCCCCGAGCCCAAATCTTCAATTCCAACCTATTTTCTCACATCCCAACCATACAAAACACTCATAGAAGGTAGAAAAACATAATAGAACACTTTTGAACTAATTTAAACGAGATTTGCATAGAAAAATCCAATAAAACAAGAAAATGAAAAATTGAGAAAAAATAAAAAATCTTGATTCAAACTATTTTTTCTTTAAACTAAGCTTAGATTCTAGTTATTTTAAGTTCCTCTAACTTAGATTAAAGGTTTTCTAAGCTTAAATGAACTTAGATTTCAAAATACAAGGAAAATTGAAAAATTGAAAAAGTTTTAAAATTTAAAATCTAACATTGAATTTAAGCGTTAAATCAAAGTTGTAATCGTCTAAACACGTTCCCGAGCTTCCAATCCACTGAATACCGAAGCTTGGCTTGATTTTTGAATCAACAATTTTGAGAAAAAGGGAGAAAGAGAGAGAGACAGTGAGAGAGTGAGAGTGGCGAGAGAAAGAGAGGGAAAGAGAGAGACGTGAGTGAAAGAGATGGAGAGAAAGGGGTTTAAATAAAAGAGGAAGTAGGTAGTTTCACTGTGTAAAAACTGTGTGCCACCCATTGTTTTGTAAAATGGGGCATTTTTGTTATTTGACAAATTATTTTGTTTCAAAATTCAAAATAACAAATAAAAATAATTAAGAGTAATTAAAAATTATTAAAATAATAAAAAATAACATTAATTTAGAAATTTCACCAAAATTAATCAAATTAAGTTTAAAACATTCATTATGGCACACTAATCCATCATTTTACACACTAATAACATTTAGTTAACTTCGAGGCGTTACAAACACTGTGCCCTTTACTGTCTATAATAAATCAAGAATTACTAAACATTTACTATGCTAGTCCATGTTGACAACGCAACAAAAACTCATTATTACAAATGATATTGGCTTATATTTATTCTAACATTTTACTTATTGATGAATCGTAAGTATTTAATGTATCATTCTTTGTTGACGAATAATCAAAGTGCCCTTAAACAGTACCATGCCAGTCTATATTTACAATAAATCAAAGTAATCTTTTCAGCTAGAAAAATAGTTGAAACAAATATTAACCACAATATAAAATAATTTTGGAATTATTTTCATTTAAAAAGTTAAAATTAATTTAATAAATTTCGCCAGAGTTTCACCTGTTCACCACAACAAAATCAAGATTAAAAAGACATAATTAAAACAAAAACAATATTTTTGAAACAAAACATTATTTTTATTTATTTAAATATTACACACAAAATAAAAACACACACATACTCTAAGAGAAATCCAAACTTTGGCAGAACTTCTACAGACTTTAGATTGGTCACAAAGCATTTCTTAAAGGTAGAGCCTCAAAGGAAACGTTGGATGAATTTTACAAGCGAGGTTCATTGACTTTTATATGCAAATGTTGAAGGAAGAAAACAAAATGCAAAAGAAAACAAAATGCAAAAGAAAACGGTCAAGGGAGTAGGTTTTTAAGAGGGTGTTTAGTAAAAGTGGTCCAAATAACCTTCTCAATTACAAACAATTTAAAGCTCTTACATGATATAGTAACAATAAAAACAATTGCTATAGTATAAAGCTCTCATATACTACAGTAAAAATGTTTTTAACCAACGGCTCTAACTACTCTGCCAAATACCTTACAAATTATTCACATGGTTAGGCAGCTAAGAAAGTTCAACATTTTTCTGCAATTCACTATGGCACGTGGCAGGTCTGAATTGGTTTCTTGGAGGCATGGGACACATGGCGTGGTAAGAGAGGCTTAAATAGCCTTGGATGGAGCTGCGGACAGGACCTACGGCCATTTCTTACGCAGCAAAGAAAAGCTGGATTGCTTCTAGCCGTCGCCCAAAGAAGAGAAGGGGGCTGAGGCGTCTAGATGCACATGTGGGAAGCAAAACTTGCTTCAAATTTTGGAGACAACGGTGGGGCCCCTGGTTGAAATTTAAAGCAGCTTTATTTTTCTTTTCTTTTTATTTTATTTTATTATTATTTTTTTCACTTTTACTTCATGGCAACAGCCAACTAATGGCTACACCTTTTCTTTTGTTTTTTTCAACGGTAATGGGTCCGTTGTCACGTGATCCCGACTTAGACAATGATGCAATGTTATGATTTGGTTTCGAATTTTGCTGTTTTTATACGATTTTGATCCTTTTTGTTTCAGATTTTAAATCAAAAAACAAATAATTAAAACAAAATTAATTCTTTTATAAATATAATATTTATATTAATCATAAAATATTTATTTTCCATTAAAACACATAAAATTCACTAATAATAACTACCAACTTATGAAATTAACATACCTTTTTGGTTTCACACAAATATGTTATTTAAAAATCAAAAATATTTTTAAAAATTACTACAAATATAATAAAATATATTTACAAACTGACAACACGTTTTCAAACACTTTAGGATTGAAAATAAAATTATTATTTTTACAGTTTTAATTATTTACAAACTAAACTCATATTTAACACACAGAAATGACTTAAAAAATTACCAAAATTATTATTAAACATAAAAACATAATGCAAACTCATAATTAAATATATTTTTACAATAAGATACTAAAATACTATTTAACATACAAATGTTTTAATTGAGGAGTTTAACGATAAATATGAATGTGTAATGATTTATTTTAGCTTTGAGAAATATGCATTTTTATAATCTCATCACTGACCTACTCAATCAATAACGAAACTTGAACGTTGACCATTCATTCTTTTTACTTAGCCTCATAACTTATCGGTTCATTTCTCTAATACTTAACTTGAACGTTCCTTGATCAAATTCCATGTCTTACTTTATGTTTTTCTTGGTTTACACGATACAAAGCTTTTTTTGTCTAAAGGCATTTCGGTAATTCGGTAGGCTCGGGTCCATTTTAGTGGTTTTATAAAAAATGAACTTTTTTTGTAAATCACATAATTTTACAAAACTTCGTGTTACCTTACTATTCTACTATTTATGGGTTACAGAAAAATCACTAGGCACGTGTTCATCGAACGTTTCAGAGTTTGTTTAAGCCTTTCCATAGAAAATGACCGTTTTGCTTTTGACAGGTCTTAGAAAACATTCAAAACTCATTTTTAATCAAAACTTACATTTCCTTGCTACTCATAACATTATGAAAATCAAAACATCGGTTTCCTTTTCATGAAAAATCTATTTTATCAAAACTTTAAGGTTTTGACTTATAATACGAAGATCTTAATGATTACTCCCTTAACGTGTTTCTCTTGTAAAATTCTCAAATTCTTTTGGGATTTCAAACATGAATTATTTGCTAAGCATAACTGTAAACTCGTCGTTTTCTTTAATGGGTGATATACAAAGTTTAACGATTTTATGCAATAACACGAATGAGAATTTTAACTTAAAAGCATATTATTTTATACGATATTTGTGAATATGAATATTATGATTATGAATATTTTTTATGAACTAATGATTTTTGTAGTGGATGGTCTAAAGAAGTTCTAACGACATTAAGTGCCTAACGTATGATTATTACAATTTGTTTGTAAATTGTTTATTTTGATGATTTACCTGAATGTGACTATTAGACTCTTAATTTTTTTTAGAAATTAATTTTAAGAATTTTTGAAGTTGCAAAAAAAAAAAAAAGCACTGCAACATGAATTGCCAAACAACATCCTGTATATGTGAATAGTAGAAATGATAATATATTACCAAAAATGACACAACTATAGCAGCTTCTTCTTCATTGGTTTTCACTGTTGCAACCCAAACCAAAAATTTCATGTTACTATTCATTGATTAAGAACTTGTTTTGAAGCAATTTTCTTTAACTTTACACATCCAAATCATTCCAAAATCATTAAAAATTCCCTCTAAACTCAATTAGATCATTGTTTATGATGTTTGGCCATTTTTTTAAATCAACGTGGATGCCATTGTTGTTATTTTCATCTCCCGATAGCACCTATACCTTCACATTGAGCTCCATCTCTCTCCACCTCCTCCTCTTTGCCTTCATCCCTTTTAACAACTTAACTACAGATGACCACTTTCTTCACCCATCAACCTTCCATGTTAGCTCCATGTTTTCCCCGACAAAAGCCATTCCTCCCTATGTTGGAACATCATCGCCCATGTTCTATTTCTTCATTTTAGTTCCTTTAATTATGTATGCCTATGCTAGACCATAAGCCGTTGTCCACAAATGATCTATGAGATCTAAAGTTCTTTCCATCATCCCATATTCTAAGCCACCTTTCCACATACCCTTCTCGACAAAACGTAGGTGCATACACGTCCTCTCCACCTCATTCATTTTTGCTCTTATTTTCTTTACAGAAAAAGGGATGTAAAGCCTATATCCTGCCTGTCCACAAAATCTAGATTTAGAATCTTTTTCTCCCTTCTTTCACCTCTTTCATGCTTTTCTTCTCATTCTCACATTCATTCCCCCCTAGAGGTACACACTTGAACATACCATTTCAACTAAGATTTCTCTATTCTCTAAATTGCATAATTCATTCCTTGAAACCACCTCTAAAAACCTCCAAAGTTATATCAATCAATTCATCTAAACTGAAAGTGTTCCGATGTAGTTACAACATAATCGCTAAAGTCATAAACGGAGCCAAAACATAGTTTTGAAGATATTGCGAGGTCAATTCTCCATCTATTTTAATAAAAAATCTTACTATGATACTATAAGATGATTTTATATGGTTTAATGTTTATTTTTGTTTAAGACATAATATTGATAAAATTATTAACCTTAAACCCTTTTTAGACTAAAAATCCACATCGTAGAATTTTTTGAAAAGTATGGAAACAAAATTTTGAGAAAATTCCTTTAGTCATTATTCATATCTATGTTAGGTACCTCTCATAAAAATTGTAGGTTCAAACACACTATCTTTGATTTATTCGATAATTTATACTAAATATTGTTTATTGCTATTTTTATATTGCCTTCAACTTTGTTGAATTGTTTGAGGATGTTCTGAGATGTCTTTAATGCCGGAAAAATTCGTAAATGTTCATTTATTTATATAGTTAGTGTCTACAAGATTTCGCTTAGTTAGTGTCTAAACATTTGGCTTACATATGAACGTTAGAAACTTAGATACAAATCTTAAAAAGTGTACTACTTAGTTGTTTTAGCAGAATTCCAACGACATTTGTGTAAACGTTAGAATCTTCGATAAATTCTTACAACAATCCAAATGTTATCAAATTAAATCTATGATACTTATAGATGTTTAGTATGCTTTGTAAAAAATTTAGAATTGTTTGAATTTTGTGTGATTTTTAAAAATTCATGGACTACTAAGTACCTGTGATGTTTTTTTTCCAGAAATAGTGTAGTGTTTTACAAAATATAAAAATAGTACTTATAATAATTTAAAAGTTATGAAATTTAATCTGGTGACATGAATAGATGTTAGAAACTTTTTATTAAAATTTCAAAATCATTGGATTTTTGTATAATATTAGAAAAATCATTGAGTGCGAACTACCAAGCTAAGTTTGTGAACCTGTTTAGAATATGGTGTTATTTGTGTACATTCTTCTAACTAATTAAGTATGGTATTGTTTATTTCCATGATAATATACTTGATGTTTTAAGTATATTCTTATACTAAGAATGTTTCTTATATCACTGTGAGTCATCAGAGGTAGAGGAAACCATCTACTCACAAGAGGTTTAGTAATTTACTATGAATCAAGTAAGTACATTATCACCTGTAACATGATAAAGAATTATAAAAGGTTTTGATAAATGATATATATTATTTTGTTATTAATGTTATGCATTTCTCTTTTAAAAGATCTCTTTTACGATGGTTTTGAAGAATGTTATTTTACGAATGTTTTTAATGTTTGTTTTATGATGCGTTAGATATTTTCTCAATTTATATATATGTATCACATAATTAGGGTGTTGCACACCCAATGATAATGTTAGCCCTCCAAGGTGGACTTGTCATGTTTGGTTTAAGATTAGCTACCCCTCTCCTCTTGTGACGGCTTGCCCTAATGATGTTAATGTTAATACTGCAAAACCAGGGCCCTAAAACATAAAATGAATTATTTTAAATTTTAATATAGAAATAGGAAAAAGGAAAGATATATTCTTACAAAGTGTACTTTATATACTATAATGACTATATCAAAGATACAATGACTCATGTTTACGTTTAAAGTTTTCATAACGTTTTGTGAGACCTCATATGTACTTGCTATGCTTAGTGCTTACTTAAGTTATATTATGTTGCAAATAAGGGTAAGACAACAGCTATAGATGGAGGATGGATGCATGAATGTGTACGCGAGGAATGTGATATTGGAACATAGAGTCACGTTAAGAAATAAAATAATAATAATGCTACGTTAAATTTAATTTGGCATATTAGAAGACTTATTTAATTGTTACGTTTTGCTACTCTCTTGAACCCGATATCATATGGTTGGATTGTCAAACTTTAATTTGTAATAATTTATGTGTTGTAATTTGATTATACATCATACATGTCTTTATACCTATTATGTTCAGAGTACTAACTACTTCCATAGATAACTGGTTAGCCGAATACCTTGGATATTTCGTCAACCTAACCGAGGAGGAAAACTGTTCAAGATAAGTAAATATTAAATTTATTTTGAAAGTTGTGATCATATGAAATCTTGGGAGCAAATAGTTAGAAATAAACTAATTATTTTAAAGTAAAGTTTTATTTCATATGTATGTATGAGGATGAACTTAATTAATTAAAAAAAGGACCGAAATTTATGGGTAAATAATTAGATAATACTTATATGTTTGAGTTTTCCTATTGAATAATTAACAGATAAAGATAAAAGTTAACAATTGCTATGATGTCTATAAGGGGGCATTACAATAACGGCATAAAAAGTCATCTTTACATAGTGAAAATTCATATTCTATATGATATTACAGTTTTGGCTCAAAAGACAAAATTTTGACATTTTTCTCCTAGAACTAAAAATCACCGCTTTATACTAAAACATCCAGTTTCTTATAACGATTCTAACTTACAAAAGCTCCTTGAATAAACTCAAATCATTTCAAAATGTTTTCCTTACTTTAGCATTTTGAAATTTCTTGATTAAATCTTGTAAAATTCATATATCATAAACCGTGCTAAGTTTTTACAATTTGTTTGTTGATGCTTACTAGCGGATGCTGGTGAATCAACATCATGCGTGGCTATGCTTGGTGCTTGGACGCCTACTCCTCTCGGCTCATTCGAACATACCTACAACAAGAGGATGGACGCTTCAGAGGTACAAAAAGGGGACACCGGTGCGATACTAGACAAGGGCGCTCCGACGCTCAAGGTAGGCTCTGCTTGGCTGAGAATAGGAACTGGTTAGTTGGGAAGAGCACCTTGGCTTCGAACTGTAGTAAATGCACTCTATTTATAGGCACTCACTTGAATTGGGTGTTAGATGGGTTTGGCCCATGACCCATGTGTCACATCAAGGCTTGTCAGATGGCAGGCAACATGTTTCATGGCCCCTACTGGTGGATCGGCCTCCATCTGATGGCAAAAATGTAGCCATCTGTTGGCTTCTTGTGGCAAGTGTCTGACTATTTGCAGGCTTTGACAATCTAACCCAAGCACGCCTCTTTCCCAAAGGAGGCGACAGCTTGTGTCACAACCAACAGGGGCCCTATAGAGCACCTCGGACGAACAGGCTGAGCTTATAGGGGCTGAGATTATGCTTCCTAATGCATCTTTCGAGCATATATGTCGAACCATCGGGGGATTAGCTCTTCGAGGATGGAGCCGAGCACACCCCTAATAATAGCCCCTTAGTGCACCTGGTCGGTGCTTGGTCAAGTGGACTATGCCAAGTGGGTGGATAGGCTCAGATTAGCCCTTGGGCGGTGTCCTGGGGAGGCGGTAGATGAAGACTCAAGCGATCAAGCTTAGGGGGCATGTGTCAACATACAATTAGGTATCTCCCTAACGAGCGTAATCATTGTGTCTCTTCGATTTTCATGCCTGAGTTTCGCGCCTAAGCTTCGGCTAGGGGTTAACCTCCCATTGCACCAATGTGTAAGCATAACCAGACTTTGGGATTTTCAAATTCTAGCTGTCGAGTTGTAGGTCATGACCCGATAACTTAAGACTTGTCCTGAGCTCCTACATACCAAGTAGGTAATTTTCTTGAATAGAACTTAAAAATGAATGAGCTTAGTGATCCCAAAACAATATAAATATTTCCAAGTCGAATAGCAGCACCAATACCGACCAGTTGATGATTGAGGAAATAGATATTGAGTGAGTTTCACCCAAGCATGACGGTGCAATCCAGTTGGCCGAAATACGAAGTCTCAGCATCAGGATTATACCCAAGTAAGAGTTCCTTGATATGATATATAGGTAGCGACCGGTTAGGCCATGTAGGGCGAGGACCCGTACATTAGTGCTGCCACCAAGGGTACATCTCAAGTGATAGCCCGAGAGCATGTCGGCTTAGTGGCGGCTTCTGATGTGCCGAGTACCTCTGGCCACAGAACTGGGGCTTCTGCCCTTTTTATAGGCCGAATAATCGTCGACGTCTTTGATGAGGAACAATTAGCCAAGGATGAAGAAACAGGAGATGTGGTTGCCAAGGACAAGGAAGTTGAGGAAAGGCCGATTGCCACCAAAGTCCAAGGTATGATAGCATATAGGAGCTCCCAACCCGACTAGGTCTCTACGACTAGGTACACCTCGGCCATGATCTTAGGCTGGCTTGAAGCATTACGTCAGGAGTATCGTATCTTGGACGACATTGAATTTGTCCTATCTAGGGAGGGAGACTTGTTGCTAAACCTGCCTGAAGGCCACATCACATTATATGCTGAGTTCTTCTAGGCTAGGCTCCGCTTGCCTTTCCATCCCTTCCTCCATTAGGAATTACATGATTTGAATGTGTGTCCTGCTTAGCTGAACCCAAACTACTTCTGCCCCATGATCAGGATGTACATTCTCTAAAGGTATTATCGGGCAACCAGGATGCCGTGGGAAGCCTTCAACCAAGCGTACAAAACGAAGAGGCTTCCTCGGCAGTCCGGATGGTACTACTTCACCGATTTAAGAAAGACTTCATCTTGGGCAATCCTAACTCAAACAAGCTTTGAAAGTTTGAGTGGTTCTTTGTTGGGGGAAATTATATATCCTGGGCCAGTGAAGTGGTGCTTGAGGAGCAACAAGTCCCAAGGAGATTTGAGTAGGGACATGTCTGGTCGAAGAGGCCATGGGCGCCTAGCGAGTTTGTTACAGCAGTGGAGGATTTATACACCAAGCCTAAGTCTACTCAATAGCAATCCTTCCTGCTTTAGAAGTCCAACATCACCCACTACGGCTGGTTTGAGGGGTCCAGCCTAACATACCTTCGTCAAAACATCCCACCTGCCTGGTCGGCTGGGCAGGTAACAGTCTCTAGGCCCAGTGCCATGAACATCCTTGGGCCAAGCACCAACCAATCTAAGTAGCCAATAAGGGAGCTGTCATTATCTAGTTCCAAGGACTCTTCAAGTGGTTCCCTCGATTTAGGGCCACCCATTGTTGATGAGGACCTCGAGGACATGATAAGGCACATTTATTCGTCATGCCAACTCCGAATCGGGGGTAAGCCCAAAGTTGATTTTATTTGCTTGGTTTTGTTTTTGTTTTAACCTTGTCGATCTTGTCTTGAGTTAGTGATTCCCCCTTGTAGATATGTCTTCTCGGCAAGTGTCCAGGTAAGAACGACAGAGGATGATGAAGAATCTTTGTTGTTCAAAAGGGAAAGTGGTCACGGGGTCAAAGAGGAAGAGGACCCTAAGCACTAAGCCTCCTACTGGCCTCGAGTAGCTAGTAACACCTCAAAATGTTTCTTCTTAAACGACGGACGTATGTAGTATAGAAAAGTTATCGTATCTACAGGGAGGTGAAAAGTTTGTAACTCAGGAGATTGTTAAAAATAAACATTCAAAAAGACAAGTTGTTTTTCAAAACAAAGTTTAAAATAAAAGAAATATTTTTGTGATCTTTTTTTTATTTCAAAGTTTAAAACATAAAATTAAAACGGTGAAGCCTTGAAAATCTCTTGTATGTTTCACAACTGATATGAAATTTTAACTCTAATTAATAATTGTATAAAGCATTTGATTTATTATATCCTTTCTCGTTAATTGCAAGCACTTTTATTATTTTTATAAGTCAACCGAAAGCTACAATATAGCAAGCCATAATGTAGTTAGGGTTTTCTTATAAAAATAGCAAAATAATCATCTCTCACTAATGATTAGGTGCACTAATTATGAAAATTATAACCGCTGTCACTACAATTATAATTAACATAATTTTAAGATAGAAAAGATAATAACAAATCAAAATTATTATATTTTAATTGAATAAATTATTGCATTAATTTCAGCAGCATCTCGTCTTATTAATTGGTTTAAGAATACACTATACCATCCTCTGTCTACAATAAATCAAGAATTACTAAGCATTTACTATGCTAGTCTATGTCTATAATGCAGCAAAAACTCAAATTAAAAAAACGAGCATGACTTCAGTATTATTAATATTAATTATGCAACACAATTAAATTACATAAAGAAAGCATGATTGAATTTATGCAATAATTGGGCAGCATAACAATATTAACAATAACTATTAAAAACAAAAAGATATAATTTACTCCAAAAAATATAAGCATTACAGCACAGATATAGAGTTAAAATCTATACTAGAGTACTATACATACAAGATCATCTCTCTGCCTCACTAGACTTTCTACACTAATTTAGACATTATTTTATTTTATTTTTTTACCTAAGGGGATAAAAATAAGAAAAGAAGAGAATGGAAAAAGAAGAAAGGGAGAAGAAGAAGGGCCAAATGGCCCAAAGGGGTGTCTTTAAACGAGGGGAGAAGGGGGTTTATATACGCAGTAAAAATCACTATTTACTAAATATTTTATTATTTTTTTAATTAATATTTTATTTAATTAATTATTTTTTTTTAATTTTTTTATTATCAACAACCGCCTTCCCCTGTAGATTCACGAGAAGCATGCTTATTGATTTTAATAATTTTTTTTCTTTTCTTTCGTGCTGATCCGTGTTCCTTGGTATGCATTTTAGGCTTTGAGATCTGGTGTGATGTGTTTGCTGATCGTATCCAAAAGACATAATTTGGATCGTTAATATTGCGATCCAACGGCTCCTAGACGTGTGCGAAAATGGGCCCAGGTTGGACCAGTAGGACCGAGATTGAAAGCCGTTTAATTAGTCTTGGTAATTAGATTTGACAAATGGAAGGACGAAAACACGTGAACACGACCGCATGCTATTGGACAGCTTTGAGACTCTCTCCTGCAGCGCGTCACATTTGTCGGTGCATGTAGTACACGCGCCAATCGTAGTTCGACATGTGGAAAACATTGCTGAGACTCGCTGATGCAATGACACGCGTCATTTCCTCAGACGGTCACGATCATTTCGGCGGCTCATCCAAGGGCCACTCGCCACATGTCCATAGTTATCCAAATTTGAAATTTTAATAGTTTTGATGCATTTGATGTACATTTTTGCCCTTTTTGCGTCGTTTTAAGCCTTTTTTCCTCCAAATTTCAAACTTAAAATTCACAAACACACTAAAATTAATTATTTTACAAATAAAATATTTACAAAAATATTAAAAATATTTATTTTACATTAGACACACAAAATAATTAAAAACTCCTAAAATTTCTAGTCCTTTTTTATTTGGCACATATATAATTCTTACGACTTGAAAATATTTTTAAGAATTACTAAAAATATAATAAAACATATTTACAAACTTAAAACACACTATCAAACACATTAATACTCAAAATAAAATAACCACACATTATTTTTACTATTTTGATCATTTACAAACTAAACACATATTTAACATACCGAAAATATTATTAAACATAAAAAAACGCTAAAACACATTTACACACTAAGACACAACAATACTTATTAACACAAAACTGCTATTAATTAAAGGATTTAATCAGAACTAAAAGCATAAATGAATGATTTATGCCTTAGAAAATATATATTTTTAGAGTCTCATCACACCCCCAACTAGTTTATTGCTAGTCCATAGCAATTAAAGCGATAAAATTTTGAAATGATTTACCGAGTATCCATACAATGCAAATCATTTAACTATAATTTGACTTATCTAACTAGATAGACTAACAAAACAAAAATTTTATTTGAACAATTTATATGCTATTTAAAAAAATATATATAAGCCAAACTTAGTGCAAAATCAGATATGAATAATTATGAAGTTTCATTCAAAACTAAGAATAAAATTGTTATGATATTTTGATTCAAATAACTCTTACAGGCAGCAACACTTTCAATTATTGATTTGGATCAATTAAAGAGTAGAAACATAAAATAGAAATATTTACAAACTTTACAATTGTGGATTGTGCAATGTTTGGCTCTCTTAAGCTTTCTCCATAACCCATTTAACAAGCTTTGGGCTAGTAACTCCTAGACTAGTTGGCCTAAGGTACTAGGTATTGAAGCACGCCTTAGAACTTATTTACTTGAGTTAAAGAGGCTACAAAACCAAACTTATCCAACTTTATTCATTGATTTACATTAGTACACACTTTATTTATTTACAATTCTTTTTTATTTCTTTTCTATTTTTTATTTTTATTTTTTATTTAATTAGTTAATTAATTTAGAAAATGTTACTACCTTAAATTGTTTATCTTCACAAAATAACAAAACTCAAATATTCATAGATTTGACTTACCACCACAATTAAACATTATAGCGAGTGTGCGAAAAGAATGGCTTACAAACACTTTGAAAATAAACACATAAAAATGTTAAATAAAACTAAAGTTTTGAGAGCGCATAAAATTAGATAATTCAAAGAATAGAAAAATGATATTACGTTAATATAAAATTCAAAAATCAAAACAAAATAATAACAAATTAATTACTAAGAAACTAATATTTACAAAACATTTTTTTAATTTTTCTTTTAATTTTATGACCCACACAAAATAACACACAAAAATGAAAAATGCACAATCACCCCCAACCTAAAATGTACATTATCCCCAATGTATAAAAAGAATAGTGAGAGTAGACAAAGATATTACCTAAATTAGCACAGCTACAAAGATGATCTGTAACAAACTTAACAAACCAAAACTAAAAACTAAAATAAACACACAACAATATATAAAAAACTGGGTCTTTTAAAGTCAGATTCCCTAGACTTTTTTTGTTTGACAATTAAATTACTTTTCAAATTCTTCAAAATGTGTTTCAAGAGGATATCCTCCTTAATCTCATCCATTTTACTTGAATTATTAAGTAATTTAATTTCAAAGATTTTTTTAAGGAAATTAAAATGAAAAATCAAAACACACATTTTTTTATTGAAATTTATTTGAAAATCCAAACAAATTGCATTTACAAAATTAAATTTATTAGAATGCATCTCGAGACAAAACTATTTAACTTCTTAACTCAGCCATTCTAAACAAATTTAATTAATAGCCTTCATTTTAAATTTTCAAAATAAATCTCAATCTTTTTCAATTTTTAAAAGAAAATCAAAAATAGCACACAAAAACATACAAAAATATATTACAAAGAAAGGAAGGTAAAAATATTACTTTGAAAGTGTTTTCGCATCGCTTGATACTCTAAATTTAGCAAATCTTTCTTCCAACTACTCTTTTGGTGGACAATCGTCAAAGACCGACTTCCTTCCATAGTAAGTGTTGAAAGACACCACGTATGTTGAACATGCCCTCAAGATTGGCAAAATTTGAAACATTTAAATTCATGAAACTTAGACTCATTTTATGTTCTTAGTAGGTCCATAAAAACGATGCTAGAGTTGGTGGAGGAGGTAGTGGCCAAATAGGATCTTGGTAAGAATGGTCTTTGGTGAACTCTTGTGGCAATTGAGGTTGAGAACCTAGGACTAAAAGTGATGATTGTTCATGTTCTATAGCTAAGTCTTCTTTTTCTTCCTCACATTCCTCTCCTAACGATTGCTCCTCAAAATAGGTGGGTTCTAAATTTTCTTCTTCAATAACCAAGTCAATTATTTCTTCCTCACCTAAAGAATCTTCTTCAAGTAACTCAACAGAATATTCAAGCCTATCTAGTTCTATTTTCCTCATGGTTTCCATATATTTCTCTAAAGTTTCTTCAAATGTTTCTAAGGTTTCTTCCAAATTCATCCTATTTAGGTCACTACATGATTTTTGCAGTTCAAAATTTGACACTAAAATTTCAGTTGAATTTCAGGCTAAGGTTTGAAAAAATTTGAATTGTTCTCCCAAATTAAATTGTTCATAAAACTATTTAACCTCCAATATCATATTCAGCCATATCTCTAAACATATAATAGGCTTTGTCAATAGATAATAGGTAAAAAGTGGTGGTACAATCTCCTCTTTCTACCTAATTTCTTGTTTCAAGACTTAACCAATCATAGAAAATTCCTAAAAGATAATCCCAAGAAACACCGTGGTGAGGAAACCTATCTAGCAAGTCTTTATATCTCTACCAAGCACTATAAAATAGTTCCAAGTATTGTTGGGGAAAATTTGCAATGATTTCACCATGAACTTCCCAAAACATTATTTTTATTTTTTATTTTTTTAAAGAAAATTTTTCAAGTTGAATAATGCTCAATTAATCAGATTCCTAGATCATTAGGGGGTCACACTGGACACGCTTAGAATTTTCAACTTTCTTAGGCAAGGGTGTTAGCCTTGTAGTCGTGGGATCAAGTCCTAATGATGGGCCTTTTTGACAGAATCCAACAAATTACACAATTACCCAAACTTGCAAAACAAAAGACAAGATGCTAAGCTTTTCTTTATCCAAAACGAATAAAGTAGTGAGTAAAAACCATCCGCCTTTTTTTATTTTATTTATTTTTGTGTTTTTAATTTTTTTTTATTTTTTTAATGATAAACACGCTAATTAGAAACGCAAATAATTAAAATAATATTTACAAAGGATAGGGATATATCAGTTACCTATTTTCCAGCTTAATTTAGCAATCTGATAGAGTAACGGTGCCTCCCCGAAAACGGCACCAAATTTTTGTGTGGTAACGCCTCAAAATATTTCTTCTTAAACGACAGATGTATGTAATATAGAAAAGTTGTCGTATCCATAGGGAGGTGAAAAGTTTGTAACTCGGGAGATTATTTAAAATAAACGTTCAAAAAGGTAAGTGATTTTTTAAAACAAAGTTTAAAATAAAAGAAATATTTTTGTGATCTTTTTTTTTTATTTCAAATTTTAAAACATAAAATTAAAACAGTAAAGCTTTGAGAATCTTTTGTATGTTTCGCAACTAATATGAAATTTTAACTCTAATTAATAATTATCTAAAGCATTTGATTTATCATATCATTTCTCGTTGATTGTAAGCACTTTTACTATTTTTATAAGTCAACCGAGAGTGACAATATAGCAAGCCATAATGCAGTAAATGTCTTCCTATAAAAATAGCAAAATAATCATCTATCACTAATGATTATGTGCACTAATTATGAAAATTATAACCGCTGTCACTACAATTATAATTAACATAATTTTAAGAAAGAAAAGATAATAACAAATCAAAATTATTATATTTTAATTGAATAAATTATTACATTAATTTCGCCAACACCTCCTCTTATTAGTTGGTTTAAGAATACACTATGTCATCTTCTGTCTATAATAAATTAAGAATTACCAAGCATTTACTGTGCCAGTCTATGTCTATAATGCAGCAAAAACTCAAATTAAAAAACGAGCATGACTTCAGTATTATTAATATTAATTATGCAATACAATTAAATTACATAAAGAATAACAACATTAACAATAACTATTAAAAACATAAAGATATAATTTACTCCACAAAATTTAAGCATTACAGCACAGATATAAAGTTAAAATCCATACCAGTGTACTATGCAAACAAGATCATCTCTCTGCCTCACCAGACTTTCTACACTAATTTAGACATTATTTTATTTTTTTTACCTA
Source organism: Artocarpus hirsutus (assembly GCA_946598075.1). Taxonomy (NCBI): domain Eukaryota; kingdom Viridiplantae; phylum Streptophyta; class Magnoliopsida; order Rosales; family Moraceae; genus Artocarpus; species Artocarpus hirsutus. The sequence continues at coordinate 23,301 of CAMOHE010052608.1, read as the reverse complement.
AGGGGATAAAAATAAGAAAAGAAGAGAATGGAAAAAGAAGAAGAGGGAGAAGAAGAAAGGCCAAATGGCCCAAAGGGGTGTCTTTGAACGAGGGGAGAAGGGGGTTTATATAGATAGTAAAAATCACTATTTACTAAATATTTTATTTATTTTATTAATATTTTATTTAATTTATTATTTTATTATTTTTTTATTATCAACAACTGCCTTCCCTTGTAGATTCACGAGAATTATGCCTATTGATTTTAATAATTTTTTTTTCTTTTCTTTCGTGCTGATCCGCGTTCCTTGGTATGCATTTTAGGCTTTGAGATCTGGTGTGACGTGGTTGCTGATCGTATCCAAAAGACATAATTTGGATCGTTAATATTGCGATCCAACGACTCCTAGATGTGCGCAAAAATGGGCCCAAGTTGGACCAATAGGACTGAGATTGAAAGCCGTTCGATTAGTCTTGGTAATATGATCTGATAGATGGACAGACAAAAACACATGAACACGACCGCACGCTATTGGACAGCTTTGAGATTCTCTCCTGCAGCACGTCACGTTTGTCAGTGCATGTAGTACACGCGCCAATTGCAGTTCGACATGTGGAAAACACTATTAAGACTCGCTGATGCAATGACACGTGTTCCTTCCTCAGACGGATCATGATCATTTGGGCAACTCATCCAAGGGCCAAAAACTCGCCACATGTCCTCTGTTATCCAAATTTGAATTTTTAATTGTTTTTTATGCATTTGATGTACATTTTTGCCCTTTTGTGCCATTTTGCGCCATTTTTCCTCCAGATTTCAAACTTAAAATTCATAAACACACTAAAATTAATTATTTTACAAACATAATATTTACAAAAATATTTAAAATATTTATTTTACATTAGACACACAAAAATAATTAAAAACTCCTAAAATTTCTAGTCTTTTTTTATTTGGCACAGATTTAATTATTATGACTTGAAATTATTTTTAGGAATTACTAAAAATATAATAAAACATATTTATAAACTTAAAACATGCTATCAAACACATTAAAAGTCAAAATAAAATAATTACAAATTATTTTTATGGTTTTGATCATTTACAAACTAAACACATATTTAACACCACGTAATGACTCTAAAAATTACCAAAAATATTATTAAATATAAAAACACGCTAAAAACACATTTTTAAACACATTTACATACTAAGACACAAAAATACTTATTAACACAAAATTGCAATTAATTAGAGGATTTAATGAAAAATAAAAGTATAAATAAATGATTTATGCCTTAGAAAATATATACTTTTATAGTCTCATTAGCAGCCACCTGTCCAGCTACCACCGACCAGGTCTGGTGGGTCATTTAATAGGGACCGTCCATGCACCACAGTCCCTATTATACCATCGCCACCATCTGAGCCCCCTAGGAGACGTCTCCCCTCACGACACCTGATGGTTGAAACCATCGGTGACGTCGTGTCTGGGGAGGAATTTTTTGAGCAAGCTCGATAGGAGACCTTCTCGAACTGCTTTCAGTTTGCCTTAGCCTATCCATCAAGGTGCGTTGATCTGCTCCTTGAGGTTCTCTTGCAATATTTTTGCATTTCCTTGGCTCTTACTGCTTTTCCTCGCAAGCCAGTGCATATATGAAGATGGCGAACATCATTGCCGAGCACACATTTTGCCTCGAATAGAGGAATGCCGAGAAGGCCGACAAAGAGAAGGACAAGGCAGAGAAAGCACTCGAAGTGAAGGACACGAAGTTAAACCAAGCAAAGGCTGATGCTACTCATGTTAAAGACGAGGTGAGAAGAGCCTGGGAGGAGGCCAACCATGCACTGGCCAATCTACAAGCCACCAGGGAGAAGCACTAGCGCTTCTTGAGGGAGAAGCTACCCAGTAGGCTGGTCCAGGCAGTTGAGGATTTCAAGTTGTTTGTGGAGTATGTAGACAATTACTATCTCGGGATGAAAGACCTACAATAACACATTCTAGAGAAACATCTTGAGGCCACTTCCCTAGATTGGTCCTTGGTGGTCGAGCCGGAGGTGGGTGAGAAGGAGGAGCGGGTCGACTAGAATGCGGTGGTGGACTTGGACGTTGAGGAGGATAACGGCTATTATAGCAATGCCAAGGATGGGGGCCAAGCATAGATTTTGTATTTTGGTTGTAATTGTCCTCTGTCCAAGTTTAGGAGGTTCCTGGTTAATTGTACCTCCTAGAGACTATTAAATTTTATTTTATTTTTAAATGAAATTTTAATTTCATTTTCCCAAGTTTTGCACTCCTCGGAACTATAGCCTTTTACCTTTATTTTTCCAAGTACAATGCTTTTCAAGGAAGAAACCTTTAACTTCATTAATCTCAATGCTTCTTGAAAATGAACTTTCTTAAAATATGAAATCTCAATTCCATTTTTTCCTAGTTCAACGCTTCTTGAAAATGAACTTTCTCAAAAAATGAAATCTTAGTTCCATTTTTCCAAGTTTAATGCTTCTCAGAAACGAACTTTCTTGGAAAATAAAATCTTAATTCCATTTTTTCCAATTTCAATGCTTCTCAAAAACGAACTTTCTCAAAATATGAAATCTTAATTCCCTTTTTTTTTTTTTATCTTGGCCAAGCAGGAAAGACTCATTTCTTAGCCTGGGATACTATATAGTATCCAGTAGCTCCCTTAGACTTGTTTAAGTTCATTTGAACTTTTACAAGCCTAATTGTGATTGGCAGTCAATTTCCTAGGAGTTATCGCCATGTCAAGGCAACTCTTGGTCGGGTAGTCCATTTTGCGTCAGACTAGTGGACTGGTGTTTCAAGTCCACTTGTGATCGGATTCATGCCGTCTAGCCCCCCAGTTTAGTTAATTAGGATGTCCTTCCCTCTTTGGGAGTTACAGTTTGGTCCCTTAGATGAGAGTTAGAGTAGCCTTCCCTCTTTAGGAGTTTCAGCCTTGTTTGTGCAAATTGCTTAAAGGAATTTTTTTAAATGGATATTTTCATTAGCGTACCTTTTATACACTTTGGTTCTACTTTGCAGACCTTTTAGTTACAAAAGAATGAAGCCAGAGGTCAAAAAAGGAGTTCTGGCTTCTTGCTAACAATAAAATTTCTTTAAGTGCTCGACATTCCAAGGGTGTTCGAGCACATGCCCTTCCATGTCCGCTATCCTATATGTGCCTGGTTGTGCAATGCCGGTCACCTTGAATGGTCCGCCCCACTTCAATCTGAATGACTCGAGTTTGGACTACTAGATGATGATCTTCTTAAGTACCAAGTCACCAACTTTAAAACTTCTCGGTTAAACCAGCTTGTTGTAGTACCGGGCAATAACTTGGTTATGAGCTACTGTACGAATTGTCGCCTGATCCCACTTCTCCTCCAATAGGTCGAGCTCTAACATCATGAGTTCGGCATTCATAGCTCATCATAATTTTCAATCCTAAAGCTCGGCAAGTCGACTTCCACCAGGATGATGGCTTTGGCCCCATAGATGAGGGAGAATGGGGTCTCTCCTATGGCATTATGGGCAGTTGTTCAGTATGCCTAGAGCACCTTTGAGAGCTCATCGATCCATGTGCCTTTGAGGTCTTTTAACTTTTTCTTCAGGTTGTCTTTGATTGTTTTGTTAACCGCTTCAACTTGCTCGTTGCTTTGTGGGTAACAGGGCTAGGAGAATACCTTCTTAATGCCGAGCTACTCATACAAGTGGAGGAGACTTGACGATTTGAATTGCTTGGCGTTATCAATAACTATGGTATGTAGAATTACAAACCGACAAATAATGTTCTTCTAGATGAAGTTGGTGCATTGGGCCTTGGTCATGTTAGTGCATGGTTCCACCCTACCCATTTGGTAAGATAGTCAATGGCCATGATATAATACTTAAACTGTGATTGAGCTTGAGGGATGGATCCGATCAGGTCAATTGCCCACTTAGCAAACGGCCACAAGAATGTGATCGAGCTAAGCGACTCAGCACGGTGTCTGATTACCCGAGCAAATTGCTAGCATTTGAGGCATTTTCGCGTAAATTCTTTACAGTCTTGCTCCATGGTCGGGAATAGTACCCTTGTTGAAGGCACTTTTGGGCTAAGGAATGCCCCCTGCTTGGTTACTGCACAATCCTTTGTGGATTTCTTTCATGAAGTACCGAGTTTTTCCAGCCCCCATACATCTCAAGCATAAGGTAATGTAGCCATGTCTGTAGAGTCTTCTCCCGATCATCGAATACCAAGATGAGTTGTTGAGGATGCGCTGGGCTTGTTCTCGGTCGCCAGGTAACTCAATTGTGGTCAGATATCGGATGATCGGGTCTATCCAAGTACTTTACTACTCTTTTGCTACACTAGCCACTTCTTTGGCGATACTTGGCTTGACTAATCTCTCTATCAAAACCAATGTCTGCTCGCTATCTCCTAATCCTGAGGCCAGCTGAGTAAGAGGGTCAGCCTTGGAGTTCTCAAATCTTGGGATTTAGATGAAAGAATAAGCTTTGAACTGCCCTGACCTCTTTTAAATAGGTCATAGACTCTGTTCAGGATTGGAATCCCCCAATAACCTGTTGGATGACAAGCATTGAATTGCTATGGATGCAAATGCAGTCCACCCGAAGGTCTCACAGTATTCTGAGCCCGGCCAGTAGCGCTTTGTATTCGGCCTCATTGTTGGATGCCTTGAAGTCGAAGGAAGGGCATAAATTGCTTTGTATCCATCCAGGCTGGTGAGGACTAGATCGATGCCAGACCCGATGGTGCAGGATGATCCATCCATGAAAAGCTTCCAATCAGGCTCGGGCTTAGAGATGTTGCTACTTCCACTACTGTTGGGGTAGTTTTGGGTCTTGATGGGGGCCTTCTTGATGAACAAGGTGTTCTGCCCAGCATCGATGGACTCTGCAATAAAGTTGGCCAAGGCTTGCGCCTTGATGACCATTTTGGCGATGAAGCGAACATCATATTGTCCGAGCTCAACTGACCACTTTGCCATCCGTCCAGATATCTTCGGACTTTGGAGGACTTGCCATAAGGGATATTTGGTTGGGATCCAAATGGTGTGACCCTAGAAACATGGCTGGAGCTTACGAGCAAAAGTGATGAGAGCAAATGCGAGCTTTTCCAATGGAGGGTTCCTCTTCTCAACGCCCTAAAATGCATGGCTGGTCTAGTAGACTAGTTTCTAGATACTGTCTTCTTCTCAGACAAGGACCGAGTTTACAACTTTTTAGAACATGACTAGGCAGGCGTATAATACCTCTCCCAGTAAAGGTTTGGACAGGAGCGAGGGTGTGACTAGATACCTCTTGAGGTTTTGAAATGCTTCCTCACACTCCCTGGTCTAATCAAACCTCCCCTTGAGCACCTGAAAAAAATGGTGGCACTTGTCGGTAGACTAGGATACAAATCTAGATAGAGTTGCTACCATGTCAGTTAACTTTTACACCTCTTTGACAGTGCGGGGTGAATGCATGTCGATCACAGCTTGGGCTTTGACCGAGTTGACCTCAGTCCCCCTTTGGTTCACCATGAATATGAGGAACTTACTAGATTTAACCCCAAACGCACACTTGGCTAGGGTGAGTTTCATTTCATATTCCCAGAGAATATCAAAACTAGCTTGGAGGAGATCAACGACGTGGTCTGCTGCTCAGACTGATTTGACAAACATGTCATCTACATAGACTTCCATGGTCTTGCCAATCAATCGAGCTAACATCTTATTCACCAAGCACTAGGAGGTAGGCCCTGCATTCTTTAAGCCGAAGGGCATAACCACATAGCAAACGAGTCCTTGGTCTATGGTAAATGAGGTCTTAATTTGATCTCCTCAACCATCTTGATCTGGTTGTAGCCAGAATAAGCGTCCATAAAGCTAAGCAGCTTATGTCCGGCCATGTTCGGCCATCGTATCCATAAGCTGGTCTATCCAAGGAAGTGGGAAGTAGTCCTTTGGGCAGGCTTTATTAAGGTTGGTGTAATCGATGTAGACCCGCCATTTCTTGTTGGCTTTTTTAACCAAGACTACGTGCGCCAACCATTCTGGGTAAGTGACTTCTTGGATAAACCCGGCCTTTAAGAGCCTTTGGATCTCATTGTTGATGGCAGCATACCTTTTCAGGTTGAAGGCTCTTCTCTTTTGGGTGACTGGTTTATGCTCAAGACAGACGTTGAGGTGATGGCAGATGATGGTCGGATAGATGCCAAGCATATCTTCATGGGACCATGTGAATACATCCCAATATTCTATGAGAAATTTCTCCAAGTTGGCGTAGATTTTAGGCTTCAGCTGAGAACCAAGTTGGACCATTCGGTCGGGGTGCTCAGGGCCTATGTTGTAGGACACTAATTCCTCCATTGGCGTGGCTCTCACCTCTTCTTCTAGGAGCCAAGGATCCAGGTTGGACAATAACTTGGGTTTCTGTTCGACGGGAGGCAGTATCTTGTCCACCTTATATATAGCTGAAATGTTCAACTACCGAGCTACAGACTCTTTGATGACGTTTGCGTAGCAATCTCGAGAATCCTTCTGTCATGATCTAATGACATCGACCCCATTCTCCGTTAGGAACTTCATCGTAAGGTAGTAGGTGGAGACCACAGGCTTTAGGGCATTTAGGGTTTGTCACTCAATGATGATGTTATACTAAGAGGGTTTGTCAACTACTAGGAAGTTGACGATACGTGTTACCCAAGCAGCCCCCTCTACGAAGATGACCGACAGGCAGACTTTGCCGACTGCTCGGACACACTCTCCTTTGAAACTGTATAATGGTGTTTGGACCGAGATAAGATTGGCGTTACTGATCTTCAACCTGTCGTAGGCCTGCTTAAAAAGAATGTCGGTCGAGCTAGCATTATCAGTTAGTACATGCCGGACAATGTTGTTAATGATCTGGAGCTCGTATACAAGGGCATCGTTATGTGGGTGGATAAGTTTCTCTGTCTCCTCCTTAGAAAAAGTGATGAGGACATCTTCTTCTTGGTAGATCTTATTGATGTATTTGGACATATTCATTAGGTCACCCCTCTTGACCAGTCGAGCCTCCCAAGCATAAGCCCGTTGTCCAGTTGAGGTGTCCCTAGTAACAGGCCCACCAAAGATCATGTGAATACTATTCGAGGGTTCCAAGGCATTCTTACTTTCGTTGCATGGTGGGTCTATACATCTTGGGTTGGTTGGTCATTCCCTCTACTGCGAAGCCGAGAGCTAGGACTCACTCTACAAATTCCCGTAGATACCTATCTCAAACCAGCTTCTCAATCTAGTCCTTGAGTTGAATGTAGTCCCACATCCTTGTGAAAGTTATAATATTTGTTTTGATCCCTCTTAGCCTCACTTCCCTTCAACTTGGGGGGATCCACCAACAAATTCCTACGACTCATCTAGGGCAACACTTCATCAATATTAGCGCCAAGGGTGTGTAACTCTGGAATTCCAGATCAAGGCCTTAGTCTTGTCAAATCTATGCTTGTCCTTCCTTGGCTTCTTCCTCTACTCGGCGTTGTGCTACTTAGGTGGTGCCTTCTGTTTTTTTCACTTTATTGCTACCGCTACTGTTTCCTTCGCCTTCTCGGTGGCTCTTCATATATTTTGCTACATTAGCATACCTCTGAGCGTATCCAAGCATAAAAAAGAAGGTGTTCGGCTACTCAAAAGCAAGCGACGAGGTTAGGTTCCTATCTCGAAGACCCTCCATGAAGGCGTGTTTTAGGGTCTTGTCTTCAACATGTCTTACCTCTAACACAGCTTGGGTGAATCAATTAATGTAATCCTTGACATTCCCATCTCCCTGTTTCACAACGTAGAGGTGAGTAACTTCTTTCCTCTTTGTCCTTGTTGTTGAAAATGTAGAGGAGAAGGCATCAAATAACTAGCAAAAAGAGGTAATGCTGCTCGGCTCTATTCACCTAAACCATTGCTGAGCAGGGTCAGTTAGTGTGAGTGAGAATACTTTGCACATGACTGCATCATTGGCATTCTGAAGTAACATATGCCCTTGCTACAACTCGATGTGCTTATCGACATCGGTCATACCATCATAAGCCTTGATCTACAGGGCCTAAAATTTTGGGGGTATGGGAGCCTGTATAATGACATCGGTGAACGGTGTGTTTGACATGCCGCTCTCATCTAACCCGAATCTGTTGTTGTGAATCTTATCGGTCTATTGCTACAGTTCCTAAAATTGACGACTGTTAGTGTCTTTGGGCAGTTCAACCCTATACGGGGCTCTACCCTCAACCTTGTCGCCCCTTTGGGTTGCCTATCTAGCTAAGCTTCATCTCAACCCCCAAGCCGATCAAATACTGATGCTCAAGAGCCCTAAGGTGACTGTCTATAGCCACCCTGAAGGCCAAGTCGGTGTTCATGGACTAGTCAGTTATTGGCCAAGACCATGTGGGTGGCTTGCCTGGAGTGTTGGGAATCGACATCGTCTCAAACTTCAGCCTCCTATCTTGCTTGACCCATGGCCAAGTCCTCCTGGGCTGGGGGAGGGAGGACAACAGTCAGTTGACATTGCGCTTGTTGCTGGGCGATCTATTGCGTCAATAGTCTGATAGCATTCGTGAGTTCTCATATTGGATCCTAGGCTGCCTGGTCTCCTACATTTGTTCGGCCCTAGTCGCGTTGCCCTGGTCGTCGAACTGAGATCTTGCAGCCTGAGGGAGGCCCTGAGGTCTGTTTAGGTTCTAGTTCTGGTTTTAGGCCTCGCCTGACCCCTGCTATTGGGCATCCTCATCCTGGGTGTTCCCTCTTGTTATCATGCTTAAATTGTAAGGGTGATGTGGTTGATGATTTCGAGTGAAGGCATAGAGGCTCTTCTTCTAACGCTAAAATGTTGATGCTTACCAACGGATGGCGGCGAATCAACACTACATGCGGCTGCGCATGATGCTCTGATGGCTCTTTCTTACTCGTCCCGGCTCATTCAAACATACTTGTAACCAGAGGAGGGACGCTTCAGTGGTACAAAAGGGGGACGCTGATGTGATACCAAACAAATGCTCTCTTGTTAGACATGTATGCCCTAAGGAGCAAAAATATAATATGCTTTTAGAGACATTTTTATCAATAAAGAATTTATTTATTATTTACATACCAAATCTTATCCTCTTTACGTTCATATTTGTTGAATATATGTTAAGCAAACAAAAGTTTGAGACTGTCGATCTAAACCTTTAAGAATTGGGCATATGATGGACAGATTATGCAAAAGATACGATTCTTAAGGCGACGGTCTAAATCATAAGATCCATAATTGAGGGAATAAAGTTGGGCGCTTTATTCATACAAAGATTGTTATGTTGTCTATATCCCTAATGGTAGATGGTTTGTCTTGACCATCGAAGGTAAACTCTGTGAATAGAAACATTGGCACATTGTCATAGGTAACAATGTGTTAAATCGGGACATAAAGTGAATTGATTTGAATTAATAATTCTGTCTTGGCAAATCAATTCACTTTAGACAATTATATGTATTGTATTTTAATCCTGAAATGAATAGTGGGCCTGTTGTCTTGACTTATATCTTTTGATATACCAAAGGATGACATCCACATTTTAATAGTGGTATGTATGCCGGTACGTTGGAGGCATGACTCTTGATAGCGTAGACCTGTTATTCATAGATATATAATCCATAGCTCCTCTTGAGGAGTAGTTGATATCCTATTATATGCGTTATCGTGTAATTGAAAAACTAGAGCACTCAACTATTTGGATACATAGGTGTAACCAAATGGTATACCGTCTTTGGATGGTAAGTTTTCTGATGGTGAGATAATAGAACGTAAGATAAAAATAATCGGGAAGGTAAGATAAAATTTATCTTTAAGCCAATTATGGATAATCCTATGAGGATATGATACATTATGATATGTCATGGAGACTTAGCTACACGGGCTTCGTACTTCTATATAGTTCGAGAATGCAGCTCTAAGCTTGTGGTGGAGTAGCGTTAGAACTGATAATTATGAAATGTATATCTGGGATATTGAATTTCATAATTATTGGGAGCTTGAACTATGTAGGTTCATCAAGTCCCATTTGCTAGCTCATAAAAAATCCTGTAACAATATGGCGTGCTTTTTCAATAATTGGTGACTTGTGTCAAATTATAAGATTGGCTGAAATTTGATAGGATTAGATAATTCATGTCTGTTTATCAGTTGAATTAATTTTGTGAATAATTAATTCAAGATAAAATTGTTGAATTATCGGGATCAGATAATTTATGTCTGTTTATCGGTTGGATTAATTTTAAATAAATTAATTCAAGATAAATTTATTGAATTATCAGGAATATTTATTTTCCTAGAGATTATCTAGATATAACTGTTTTAATTAAATAACTTTTCTATTGGATTATTTGAATTAAAACTGAGGCTCTATCCTAAGAATCTTGGGTGGAAAATAAAGATTTGTAGGGATCATTTATCATAAGTTTGGCAGGCCGATATTTAAGTTCGGCCTACCAATGGAGCAAGTTTGACAGGCCGATTTGTCAGTATGACAAGCCGATCGACAAAAGGAACACATGATTTCACGTGGATTTTATCAGATATTGATCCTAATTTGATTTTGATTCGAATTTTCAATGCCTTATTTGATAAGGACTAACTCTTGGGCCCAACGTCTATAAAAAAGGGAGTAAGACTCATTGTTATGTAGATCAATTGAGAGATTAGGAGTGAGACTCTGCTAGTGAGACTCTATAACTCTCTGAGAGCTATTATTCACAAATCACGAACACTAACTTTGGGTTTTCTTAATTGGTTGGAAGCAGAGTCACAGGGGAAAGGCTGAACGATGTGTGCCCACATGCATTCCGATCGTGGATAGAGAATAGCAAATAAGACTAGTTGGATGAGGCTTTTTTGGAACCTTGCTTCTCTTCATGGATTGCGGAGCTTTTCTACATTTATGTGGTTAGTGAGATCCGGTTAATTTATGCATATAGTGTGTCAAACTTGTGTTTTAGAAAATACTCTAATATAAAAATTTCTAAAATTTCGCTATGAACTGTTTTTCCAACAATTAGTGTCAGAGCTGTAGTTTTTACATAAATTTATAAGTTTGTGATCAAACTATATGTATAAATTATGTGATCTTGATCTCTCCTATACTTGAATCTAATTTTTTTTAGAGAGTTGGCACTCTAGGTTTCCATATATTTTGGTGTTGTCATGGATTATATGGTGAATGATTATTAATTAATTGTAGTTGATTAAATTATTATTTAATTATTAATTAATTAATAAAGGTTGTGGTTCCTTAAAGGTTAGAATATGTATCTAGGTTTTTCATGTAATTAAATGGTGGACTATCATCTCCAACAAAGAATTATTATTTAATTTTAAATTTGTAAAAATTTTGTAATTAAATAATCATTCGAAGAAGATGGATCTAAAAGATAGTTGATAGCGTTCCCAGGTATTTTTTAAGTCTATAATTTTATGTTTTTGAATTATTGAAAATAAAATTGAGAAGTTATTGTGGTCTCTGCTCAGCTAGCACCCTCAGGTATGGCAGGCTGATGGTTGCAAACTGACAGGCTGAGCCTCTAGGATCGGCAGGCCATCAGTGGACCAAAAATTTGGTGGCTTTGACGACAAGCCAAACTTTTATGTTCGGCAGGCCAATCTGTCATGACCAGCAGGCCAATCTATAAAGTTTGATAGGCTTGAGGGTCATGACCGGCAGGCCGATCACATGGATCGGCATGCCAGCAGAGAGCTGTAATTTCAAAAAAGGTGCATTTTTTGATGTAGTTTTTACTTTATTTTTAGGACAATTCTGAGAAACATTAAAATTTGGATATGACTGGAAATATAGAGTATTCAATCTATGCAGGATTGAACAATTGAAGATGGAAGTTACATGAAGAAGGATACAATCTGAGGATTCAAGGATAAAGAATCGATAATATGTTTCGATTATTCCATTCATTTCTCTAGGGTAGAACCATAATATTATGGTTATTTATTATTATTTTGCTTGTGGCTTTGCATGATTACTTTGCTTGTCTGCATTATAATATGATTTGTCTTGTATATTGATAACATGTCATATAGAATAGGAAGTGTTGCTCATTAAAAATTGTTCATGCATCTTTATAAAATAAAACCTTGATTTCAAAAGAATGATTGGGAGAACGTTTTCGAAGAAAGGACCTATAGCCTTCATCGTTGATCCATAGGTAGTACATGATGGTTCCAACCCCTAAGAAGGGACTTCATCATGTACCGGGTTGGATCTCTAAGAGGATAAGGTATTTTAGCATGATTTATGGTTGTATACCCCTAGGTGGTGATTATAAGATCCACAATTGAGCGAATAAAGTTGGGAGCTTTATTCATACAAAGATTATTATGTTGTCTATATCCCTAACGGAGATGGTTTGTCTTGACCATCAGAGGTAAACTCCGCGAATAGAAACATTGGCACATTGTAATAGGTAACGATGTGTTGAATCGAGGCATGAAGTGAATTGATTTGTATTAATAATTCTGTCTTGGCAAATCAATTCACTTTAAACAATTATATGTATTGTATTTTAATCTTGAAATGAATAGTGGGCTTGTTGTCTTAACTTATATCTTTTGATGTACCAAAGGATGACATCCCCATTTTAATAGGGGTATGCATGCCGATATGTTGGAGGCATGACTCTTGATAGCGTAGACCTGTTATTCATAGATATAGAATCCATAGCTCCTCCTTAGGAGTAGTTAATATCATCTTATATACGTTATCCTGTAATTGAAAAACTAGAGCACTCAACTATTTAGATACATAGGTGTAACCAAATGGTATACCATCTTTAGATGGTAAGTTTTTTGATGGCAAGATAATGGAACGTAAGATAAAAATAATAGGGAAGGTAAGACAGAATTTATCCTTAAGCTGATTATGGATAATCCTATGAGGATATGATATATTATGATATCAAACTTGTGTTTTGAAAAATACTCTGGTATAAAAATTTTTAAAATTCAGTTGTATACTGTTTATCCAGCATCTTTGACACTCAAGGTAGGCGCTGCTTGGCCAAAGATGGGAGCTGGTTAGTTGAGAAGGAGCACGTTGGCCACAAGCTGCAGTAAATGCACTCTATTTATAGGTTGT